>JAMRYI010000933.1:0-58474 GCA_029231635.1 Ditylenchus weischeri | reverse complement strand
TCTCATGAGTTTCTAAAATATTGTAAAGGAAAGGGTATAAATCACATAAAGTCACCTGCATATCATCCCCAGAGCAACGGACAAGCTGAACGCTGGTGGATACGTTCAAGCGCTCTGTGAATAAAATTCGTAACGAAAATTCTCTAAATGCTTCTATTGTTGAATACCTAGGACCTATCGCTCTACGCCTAGTACGGCTATAGAAGGAAAGTCACCTTCAGAGCTATTTTTGGGTCGCAAAATTCGAGTAGATATATCTCTAGTACAGCCTCAACAAAGGCGTAATCATCATCTAAGTGAAGAGGGGACATATAAGTCTGCCATGGAGCGAAACTTTAATTCGCATCATAACGCCCGGAAGCGGGACTTCTTTGTTTCAGATAAAGTCTTCCTCACACACTATCAAGGTCTGAAGCAATCCTGGGTGTCTGGTGAAGTCTCAAAGAAACTGGGCGGTGTACTCTATGAAGTGTTCTCCAATTCTGTAGGGCAGGCAGGTAGGGCTTTTCATAATACTGAGGCATCACCACCTACACCTAATCTACGACGTTCTACTAGAACTAGACAGGCCCCTATCAGAATGGTCTATAATTCTGAAGGCAAAGACTGGCGTTTTGCTAGAGTTACTTCTAAATAGACTAAGTTGGGCTTGATATCCGTACACTAATTCTTTTCTATGTCTTTATCTCACTCATCTATGGCCGTGCTAATTAACTAACCTTCACGAGGGATATATCTCTTTGGGGGTATTTAATCTGAGTCCTAGTAGCTAAGGTGAACGGCTCACTAAAGTCCAGCTATGATGTTTGAGTTTAATCTATTTGTTCTCTATACTATGTGTTTCTTGGATATTCTCGCCATTCTTTCTCTTCTATCTACCTGTCTCTTTAATTCTCAAATAAGTGTGGGGGTGTTGTGATGACCTCATATTTGAATTGCTCTTTTGTCTCGAGCGGAAATATATTGTGCTGTGGCTGTGTCCCAGCTTCTGTTAGTTATTGTTTTGTGTTGTGTTGCTGTATAGACTGTTGTTCTGTTATAAAGCTTAAAAATCTATTCTTGTTTATCGGTACTGTCTCTAGGCATTACTATTCTATCTATCTCTATTACCGATACAACAAATATCGCTCCTTTCACAATAATTTCAGTTCTCCAAAACCTGAGTTTTTTCGAAAAAATCCCGAAATTTCGAAAATTTTCAGAAAAAACGTTTTTGATCAAAAAATTTCACTATCGAAATTAAAATTAAAAACTTTTATCTTGTTCTACGTTTTCTCGCGGATATTTTGAGTATAATTTTGACAGAAATACAAAAATATTTCGTCACCCTCAGCCCCTTAGGAGCTCCAACCTCCAAGAATCCGAAATTTCGAAAATTTTCAAATTTGAAACATTAAGGCTGACTTTTGATAAAATTCGAACTTTTCAATTCTGATAAGCGCAATCGATTTTTCGGACCCACTTTCCAAGTGCAAGTCTCGGTTTTTGAAATTTCGGCTAAAAACGGGCACTTTTGCACTGAAAATTTCGGCCACCCTCCAAAAAGCCGCGAAAAACCCGGAGTTTCGGCTCTGAGTTGGAGGCTTGTCCGCAGCAGATCGTCATGACGTCGAATTTAGACACACTTAAATAATACACCATCCGAGAAGTAAAATGCAGATAGAGTCTCGTTTTGCCACGGCCTTTGTTGAAAAACATGGTGAAACAGCTTAAAATAAGCAGTACCATCAAAAAAATTGATCAAAACCCTTGCCTTGGTCTACATATTTTTTTAAACCAATCCTTGATGTAATGACACCCTCAAAAGCTCAATTGCCAACTAGGACAACACTTTTTTTAAACCAATCCTTGATGTAATGACACCGTATAAAGTATACTGCGCCGATTGAAGGGTCAACTGCCTCCAGATGCCAATTCTACAGTAAGCTGGTCTTATGGAGGAATTCCGGGTACAAGACCTATACATGGTGGACTTATATGGGCATGTTTGGGTATTTGTCTAGTATGTACCAGTGTGCTCTGGCCGCAGCTCATTTGATACTAATCAAACTGTGAAACTCTGCGTCGATTGAGGGGTTGACTGGCTCTAGGTGATGATTGTACAGTGAGTTGGTTTTATGGAGAAATTTTGGGTGTGAGAAATACGTGGGGCGTGTACCATTTTCGACATAAGGAGAGGTACCAAGGCAAACAATTTTTTTTTAATTTTTCGATTTTTTTAAATCAAGAACACTTCCTATAGTAAATCGACCATGAGCTTAGAATTGCGAAAAATTACGTCCCTGATTTTTGAGCAAATACGGGTTAAAGGGACTTTGCGCTTTTTTAAAGAAAGAATTTTGGATTTTGCAAAAATGATCGGCAAAATCGTAATCTTTGCGATATTCGGGACTAGAATGTAAACATAGATCTGGCAAAAAAATTTAAAATTGAAGTAAAAAAGGAACGAACTTCTGTCCTTATTGGGAGCGTGGACTGTATCATAAAAGCGAGAAACGCTCAGCGTGTATGGTATTTCGGCTCTCCCTTGTTAGGACAAAAATGTTTATATTTAAATATAGTTTTGTATTTCTTTTTTGAAATTTCTTTCCAAGACAAGACTTATCGAGCCTAAATTCATTCCAAATCAGTGTAAATTTAATCTGAAATAATGCAGTGACACATGTTTTACTTTGCAAATCTATTGACTCGATAACATAGATCTTCGAATTTTGTACTTTGTGAGAAAAAAATGTTCCGCTAAATATTTTATCATTTTCAGCTTTTCGAAGATGTTTTGCAAAATCAAGAGTGTTGCTACTGTCTGTTTGGAGAAGGCTGAGCCAAAAGAAATCGAGCCGAAGTCTATCAAGCTGCGAGTGGCCAGTGGGACGAAAGTGCGCAAATTCGTTGCTAAAGCTTTCAAGAATGCTGGTCTCGATGATGCATTGGTGGAATGCGTGGATATCCAGTACTCAAGCAAGAAGTTTGGTGGCAAGTTCCTCAGCGTCGCTTTCGATCAGCAGGTGAAGGACGGTCGTGAGTACAAGATTTGGGTCCGCGAAGCTGTACCTCTCATCAAGGTTGCCTACATGTTTTCCTTTTTTCTAACATCTCTATAATTTACTTTGCAGGAAGAAGAAATAAAGTTAGCGCAAAAAGTTGCTGCCATTGCCGTGGAGACGGACCTTTTCACTTGCAAAGACTACGATGAAATTGAAGCCAGTAATTCTATCGGGGTTGCTGACGTTTTTGCTGAGGTTTGTTATTTCTGCATAATGTATTCTCTAGAACAACATTATTTGTAGAATTTCGAGAAATCAAACGTCTGTCCTGTTACGTACGTTGGAATCGTTACTACGGCTGAATCTAAGGTGGTTCCCGTGTTTCAACTCGCTTGTTCTGAAGATTATTATTTTAGGACGGTGTCGTGACACCCCAAGAAGTGGACTCAATTAAGGTGGAAAACGGCTCAGTTTTCCAATCTCCAATCGAACACGTGATCGTCTCTGTGGAATCCGATCAGGTATGTCTTTTTTTTAACGCATGTGTGCCTAAGCCTAATTGACATCCATTTTCGTAGGATTCGGATAAGGTCGTCACTTCGGTGGAGCCGTCTGTGAAGGAAACTGAGGTCGTCTCTGGTAAGCCTCCTTCCACTCCGTCGTCCTTCAAGAAGTTTTGGCCGTGGTTTTCTTCTCCTGCTACTGCTGATGGCTCGCCAATAAACTAGGCTTCCATGGATGTGGGTTGTTGACCTGCTCGTTAAAAAAAATTCTCAATTATTTTTTCTTGTTGCTGCACACTACCAATTTTTATGATTTCTTTTTCGTTGCATCGTTTTGGAAATAAAGATGGCTTTATAATTTTTTTGAAAGGAGTGATTGGCTTCACTGTATGTAGACTAGATTTTTTGAGCTTAAAGTTTGATTCAGGATGTGGAACGTACGTCTGACTGTATCTAGAAAGCTTTGTTCCAAAGCTCTAACTTAAACTGTCAGTTGATTCGCAGCCGGCATTACACACAAAAAGGTGACAAAACATTTTCAATTAATCCTAAGCCACCCCTTGACGACCATTGAGTCACCCCTAAACAACCCTTAAATCACCCTTATTAAAAAACAGAATTTTTCCAAAAATTTAAATATCAAAATCATAAATAATTTTTTTTTGTCTTTTTCTTCATTTCCTGGCGCGTCTTTTGAGTATAAACGTTGTTATGCGAAATAATATTTTAGTCACCCTCCACCCTTCAGGAGAACACCTACCTGAACCCCAAAATTTAGACCTTCAGGATACCCTGAGTCGGTTCAGGTTTTGGTAATTTTCTCGAAATTTTTGACTATACCCATAGAATATTAAATTTTTTATTGTTCTACATATTATGGTGCATCATTTGCGCTATCATACATTGAATTTGCAAAACAATATCGCTCCTTTCACAATAATTTCAGTTCTCCAAAACCTGAGTTTTTTTCGAAAAATCCCGAAATTTCGAAAATTTTCAGAAAAAAAACGTTTTTGATCAAAAAATTTCACTATCGAAATTAAAATTAAAAACTTTTATCTTGTTCTACGTTTTCTCGCGGATCTTCTGAGTAATTTTGACAGATAATGACATAATTGACATTGACATAATTTTGACAGAAATACAAAAATATTTCGTCACCCTCACCCCCTTAGGAGCTAACCTCCAAAAATCCGAAATTTCGAAAATTTTCAAATTTGAAACATTAAGGCTAACTTTTGATAAAATTCGAACTTTTCAATTCTGATAAGCGCAATCGATTTTTCGGACCCACTTTCCAAGTGCAAGTCTTGGTTTTTGAAATTTTGGCTAAAAACGGGCATTTTTGCACTGAAAATTTCGGCCACCCTCCAAAAAGCCGCGAAAAACCCGGAGTTTCGGCTCTGAGTTGGAGGCTTGTCCGCAGCAGATCGTCATGACGTCAAATTTAGACACACTTAAATAATACACCATTCGAAAGCTGAGGTCCCTAACGATGTCCCAAAATAAAGATCGCAACACCGTATGATCGGACCAGAAACCCGCTAGGGGCAAAAGAATGTTGAAAAAAGTGGTCAAGAATGGCCATTTTCAAAAAAGTCAAAACTAGGCTACAACGGCCAACAAATTCTACAACTCGAAAAAAGGGACAAACGGTTGCAACTTAATAAAAAGGTACAAAAGGCTACAACTCAATAAAAAGAAACAAAAGTATCGGAGGAGAAAGACATGGATACATCGGACACGGACGCAATTTCGCCGGACCGTTATTTTGCCGCGCCCACTATTTCGCCGGACCATTAATTCGCCGCGATCTTTATTTTTTCGCATATGGCTTTTACGTCATCTGATAAGGTTTTTCTTAGATTTTTCTAAGGGATCTACATCCAATCATATTTACCTGGTGGCGCGACCATGTGCTTTTGAACACGATCTGTTGGAAGAAGAGGTCAGAATTTTCTGGTAGAATTAGTATCATTTCAATATTTAGGATGTAAACGAAGCAGTGTCTGAAGAAGTTGTGCCTACCATCAAGCAGTGAAAGGAAAGGACACAGCCAATTACCAAGAATTTCTATTTGTAGCTGATGAAAGAAGCAAGCCTGATGGTAAAAAACAATTTTATAAGTGCGACAAATTTACCAAAAAGGATGGGAATCCCAGCGCGTCTGCACATCCTCGTTCGTAGTAATGTCTTTGTAAAGCTCTGCAAGTCTAACAATCATGCGGTCAACCCAGTGGCTTCTTTCATGGCTATGGAGAAGAGAAGAGCAGGAGAGACTCATGAAGTATAATTGGAAAAAATTACAAAAATCGAATATTATTCTAGTTTCTAGTTTCATGTAGTTAGTTGAGATCAAATTTAGGTGTACATGATTCTGGCTGACAAATACTCAAATTCTATGAATGGTGGCAAACATGTGTTTCCTATCCTCTACGCACTACTTAAAAACAAATGGGGCTACTTACTCAAAACTCTTTGGTATGGTCAAAATGCTGATGACAAATTTGCGTCCAAAGTCGATCTCTGTTGATTTTGAGCAGGTGGCGATCCAGGCTTTTCACGAGTATTTTCCTTTTCCGGGTTAGTACCTTTTTTGTTTGCCAGCATATTTTTACTAAATTGTTACAGGCACAAGAATTGATGGATATCTTTTCCACTTGATGCGCAACTTCAAGAAGCACTTCGGCAGTGCTGGTTTGATGGTCAGGTATCGTGATGCAGAAACAAACTTTGCTCTGGTTCAAACTTCAAGAATGATTATTGCCCTAGCTTTCGCGCCTCCTACTTCAGTCTGGACTGCGTTTGATGTACTTCAAAACTATCCGCTTGTCCATGAACCTTCTTTGGACCCTGTGCTGAATTGGTTCTATAGCAATTATGTTGGTAAGAGACATTTTTTCAAAACCAGATTCATTCATTTAAGGTTCAGTCATGCAGCCCTCTCCGTTTCCTGTCTATCTTTGGTCATGCTAATACAGAACACTCGCTAAGGAAGATCGCACCAACAATTATGCGGAAGCTGCCCATCGACGTCGGCATACTATCTTGGACGTGGATCATTCCTCGATTGGTCGTTTTCTTACTGAACTGATGGAAGTGCAAAAGCTCTTCGACTTCAATCACGAAAAGCATGTGGATGGATTTCCTCCAGTTTGCAAGAGAAAGGCGTATTCCCAAGCAGACGCCAAAATTCAAGACTTGGCTGAGATGTTTGATCAGAAGAGCTTGATAGAATATCTTCGAGGGCTGGCTCATAACTTTATCATGGATCAGTAAAATTATTGTTTCTCTTTGTTCGATTTTCTTTTTTGTTTGATCTTATATTTCGTGGTTCGGGTGTAATAAAAGAGCTTTTAAATGAATCTGTGTTGAAGTCTTGGTAATTTTTAGTGGATTGGTTGCAGATTCTCCTACACAACGAGTATAATTGAATCATGTCCACTCGAAAAAAATCCATAAAATTTAATGTAACAAACTACCTAACATTTGACACTTCACATATATATAGGAAAATTTACAGACATCACAGGTAAATATGATTGGATGTAGATCCCTTAGAAAAATCTAAGAAAAACCTTATCAGATGACGCGAAAGCCATATGCAACAAAATAAAGATCGCGGCGAATTAATGGTCCGGCGAAATAACGGTCCGGCGAAATTGTGTCACCTACCGTGGATACAGTATGTTGATTTCAAATTTTTGCTTATCGGCCATAGTAGTCGTGTGACCAATAACAGTAGGGATCGAATGGCGTAAACTGTAGGCTCTGACTGTCGGTAGACCACAGCCTATCGAAAAGGCTTATTGAAGCTGTCGACGTTCTGTTTCCTGACGTGCTCTTGCAGATATTAGTAAGCAAAGACGTTTTTATTCTGCTTCACATAACTCAAACCCTATGCGTTTAAAATATATCTCTAGGTTATAGCTATGAATTACCCATCAAGGGCAATTATGTTAAATTTACGGCTGATCAGAATTGGCGTTTCAACATGAATAAGGCAGTAAATACTCATACAGATTTGTTTGAATTATACTAGTAAAATAGCAGTCAAGAGTGTTCAGTGTTAAAGACCATAAGGCCGGGACGAGTGCAATATTATTTGAGTAAATGGGAGCTAAGTCCCCACAAAATATGGCAAACATCTCAACCTAATTGTCTTTAACACACAAAATTAAATAGTTGATAGCAGCAGAAGTAGCAATTGAATAATATAGTTAATATTAGAACTTAGACTTAATAATCAAGTCTATGAATAGATTGGTAAACGAACTTATAACCACCCTTCAGCTGCCTCGACCACTGAAACAATTTCAGTGACTGAATGTTTCTTGAAAGAGATTTCTGATTTTTGTTATCAATTTGGCAGTTTAGGACACCCCGGTGGCTAAAATCTTTCTCACTCTCAATTAAAATCTGCAATTTTTCTAAAATCTTAATGAAATAATCGCAATCAGCTGATCGCCTGCTCTAATAAAACCAAGAATGCTTGCACAGAGACAGCTGGACTATCATCAAAAGAAGTAGTTATGGTTTGAATGGTAGGAAAGTTTTGTTCACTTTTCACCTTTGTCCCCTGCTCTAACAGCTGGGCCAGCGTATTAATAGTAGTGCCTCAGGCAATATGGATCGTATGACTGCAAGAGAATAAATAGTCAACACTTTTTTAAGGTATTAAAAATGAGAGTACTTGCCGCCAACCTGTCAACTAGTCCACAAATCATTTGTGCTGAACGAGCATTTGAGAACCTAACTAAAACAGTTAATTAGTTTATACGTAAGATTCAATATTACAGGCTACAGTTGTTGAATAAATGCAGCTTTTTGTTGAACTGTGTTACAGGCTCTTAAAAATAAAGATATTGCTGACGGCTAAATTGAACCTGAGATCCACCAACACCAGCCCCTCCCCCATCACTAACTTGAACCTGAGCCATCAACCACCTTCCCCACAATCAACAATTTTTTTGTATAAACATTATTAAAAAATGTTTTCAAGACTTTACATGAAAAATTGTTGCTATAAAAAATTTTCGAAAAAAATGCCTTGGTCCCACAAGCTGATTTGGCTGTGGGGATCAGGTTCAAGTGAGTAAGGGGGGGTGGTGGCTCACGTTCAAGTGCTCCCACTTTGACCGAAGCAGTCATATCTGGGGTTAGCCAATTTTTAGTTTTAGTTCACCGAGATTTTCGGTATTCGCCGGTGCGGATTCGCCAAATTTGTTCGGCTGACAAATTTGTTCGAAGCGGCCAACCCTAGTTATAGCTACACGTACAGTTTCTTTAAATAAGTGGATATAGTTAGCTGTGTTAATGCAGCTGATTATGGTCAATTATTCAGGCACAAAAGTCCATTGTGCCTAAGTCCAACGCCAAAGTTTCCGGTTTCAGTTGAATGATCAAGTATAAACATACGGTTGACTAAGATCAATAATTTTAATAAAATTGATTGTAGCTAACTATTTTGGTGCAGTTGACTGTTTTCAACTGCCGCTTCTCCCAAACTTGCAGTACCATATCAGCTTTTCGTACTAAAAGGACGACTAACCAAGCATAAAGAACACTATACGGAATTGAATAAGATTCGCACTTATTAGATAATTCTAATCATTTGCAAGCTTACATTTCGAATCAATTAGACAACAAGAGGGCTAGAAACCTCCACCTTCATACCAAATGAACCATTTCAACAGGCTTTATATGGTAGGATCAAAAAGGGGAGGTGACTTCTATATGCAATATTATGCAAGTTGCGCAACTCTCCCTCCCCTATCTAATAGCTATTCCAAAAACTGGATCTGCACCACCTCCAGCGATTAAAGACACATACACAACACAACAAAGCAGGAAACCATGTGAAAAGAAGAAAGGTGGATATTAAACAGTATCCAAACCCCTATACCATCTGCAACCACAACAATCTGGTTTGGTGTGCCTATCCTCCAACGATTCCTTTTAATCTCCTTCAGCGAAACGAAAACCATAAATATCCAGTTGGTCCACTGCTCAAAAGTCAAAATTGCAGCAGCGGCGGTGGCTGGAACCTGTTTTGTGCTATAGGCTTGCATCTGTAGATTTGTCCTGCAAAGGGGATAAAAAAAGTTTGCACCAGAAGGTGAGGCGCCTGAGGGGTGGATGCTAATAGCACTATTGCATAATGATGGTAAAAAGCAAAAAAAAACGTGTGCAGTAGCATGGAAATGATCAGCTGATCACAGTTAGAAGTTATTAGTATTGGGTTGGTCCATAAGTTCGTGAGTGGTTAGGTTTTTTCAAATCGTAAATTGTGTAGTCAAAATTTCGATTTTCAAACCCAGCAATTAATTGAGTGCCAATTCTCATTTATCAAAAATTTTGCATTAAATATCGTCTGTTGAGCATAACCTCTCACGAACTCATGGACCAACCCAACAATCGCTGATTTATGTGATATAACGAAAATTACTTGAGTTGTGGACCATTAAAAATCTACAAAGGTCATGCTTTCACAAAAAGTTGGGAGATTAAGAGAGCCTCTATAGGGACGGAAACATGTATTGGTCCCATTGATGTCAAAATTTTGATGTCTAGGGTGGTCAACCGAGGAGTGCTAGTCTCGGTTTCTACTAGAATTTTGTCTTAAATCTATTCTTGAGTTTGGCTCCTGTTGGATGACCTCATTCTGCTAGCACAAAAATACGCTTCCGGATTTTTAAATAGCATATATTCAAAAACAAAGCTCCTAAAGCATTATTTTTATGCGCACTCTAAAACCCCGAAATAGATGTAGGCTTTTGTTGAATGAAGTAGGTTTATGAATTGGTGCTATTGACTTATGTAAGTACAAAGTAATTTTCCAAATGAAATGAGCCGGTGCAGAATCAATAAAAGTTTAGGTTCCACACATGCTTACTGGTGATCCCATCATAGCATGATTGTGGATTGAAACAACTGTAGCACATCAGTGCAAATTTACGAAAAAAGGTCAGGAGTGCAGTAACTGGTTCTACCTGGCCATCAAAATGACTCCCTTCATGTGGCCTGACAGATAAAGAACTCATTCAGATTGCGTGCTATGGAAAAAAAATGAAATACAACTTTATTCGAGCCAAACTGTCACATACAACTCATAGCTAACGATAGACAAACGTTAGTTTCTTTACTGATACTGACAATTGTAGTCTGCAATATCCCAGTTGCCGACCACTTTTTCTGGCTTTAGCATCACAACAGACGGCTCCACATATGATAGATCGAATTCTTGGTCGGCCACACAGTCATGGTACAGCGCCAACTCCATGCACTTGCGAAGAATGTCGAGCGCTTCATCCCGAGTCAGCTTGCCTCCCCTTGGCTCGATAGTTGGTCTCCACAGCTTGATTGAGAAGCCTGAAAATAGGCAAAGTGAATAAGTCTGGGAGAGAATTGAAAAAATCTCACATTGCTCCCATTCCAGTAGCGACACTCTTTGTTTCGTAAGCAACTCCTCGAGGCGTAACCACTCCAATAAAGGGCTCTTTCACGGCTGGATCATCCGCAGTCGGCTGCATACCTTGAAAAAGAAAAAATTAACATTTGAAATATTCAATTCAGTGATGATGCGGATCCTATCAGTATAAGATCCCGACTCCTGGGTACCGGTATCTCCTACATCCATACTTGACTACAAACAAAAAAACCCACCAACAACAACCAAAGTGTTCCACAGCGGATTCATTTTTTGAGCGGCGATAGTAGAGGAAAGTAGTCAAGTAAGCGTGGACCATCTTCGGGGTCAACATCAGAGTACGGCTGCAGCACAACAACTCTTCTTGGCGACGCTCAATCACATTCTGGAGCCATTGGAAATCAGCATGATCACCACCGAACGAAATGATGCAGTCGCCATTCACTGAAGATAAAACATGTGATAATATTACAAATGTAAAATAAAAATATAAAATTCTAGCCCACCTCGATACTGTCGACCCACTCCCTTGTATCTAGCGGTCTTACCGTAGGAAACCACTCGGTCAGAAGCTAAAGCAACGCCCCCATCGTAGCACAGCCCAATCACGGAAGTTCCAGTGCAAGTCGGATTCCTGCATATAAACAAACCAGCTAGGTAAATAATTTATTTTCAATAGACTCACAAAGTATGAGAGATTGGATCTGGGAATTTGTCCATTTCACTTGATCACGCTTCTTTTTTCGAGACGATAATATCTTAAAAAACTTTTATTAGACATCAGTGGCTATGAAAACGGTAAAGTCACCGACGAATCTATTACAGCCAGTAATATCATCAAAATCAAACGATAAATTTCTTATTCGAGTAAATCGCGGCAATTCAAATGAAATTATTTACAGCCTCTTTTTTTCGCGTTGAGCCGTTTAACTTGAACCCCATCATATTGTTTTGGACTCGAAAGGGTAAAATATCAGCTCGCGACACCCTCGATTCGCGACACTTTTTTGCTGGGGAATACAATCCATATCGCAATCCAAATATCTGAATCCTTGTCACACTTTTAACTCGATGCCTGAGGTAACCGCCCTCGTTCCAAATGGATCATTTGAGGTATCATCATGTTTGTGGTAAGATTCAGGGTGGGCCAGCGTAAGTTTGGACAGACTGAAACATGTTTGTGGTTAGTCGAGGCCAGCGTACGCAGGGCGGGTGCGGTAGAAGACCAGAATACATTAGGTTAGACTCAAAAAATATTTCTGAACTTTATATATAATCGTATTTCGCCTTCGACCATAGACGATGCCCTCTTGGTTTTTTTTTAGGTGTGCATAACCTGTACTTTTTTTTTCCAACGATCGAGACCACCTGAATCTTAGATAGGTTATGCAACTCACAAAGTTTTTTTAACATATCTGAGATTTAGGTGGCTTTGAGAATAATTTTTTTTTGAATAACAGAATTTTTTTCAAGCGGTGGACGGTGACAGAAACTGAAAAGACATTTGATGGGTTCTACTCTGTCAAGGGTAGATCAGGACAACTAAAGTTATATCAGGACCACTAAACGTAGCCTTGGAGCATTGAGGATGGTTCAGAATCATCAGGGGTATATCTGGATCACTGAAAGCAGATCAAGACTAGTTATGATAGATCTGGATCATTGAAGATGGTTCAGGACCGTTAGGAGCAGATATTGATCATTGAGGGTGGATTGAATGTCGCGAACCGATTGTCGCGAATCGATAGTGTTGCGAACTGATAGTCGTCCCTCGAAAATTTGAAGAACGCGAAAATGTAAAAATTGTAAAGAGAATTGTAAAAAAATTGATTAAGAAAATTGTGAAAACGCAGTTACATTTGGCACCTGCTCATAGTCACACGGCCGCCGGCAGACTGCCGGCTAAAATTGACAGTTTTGAAGCGTCGGCGGCAGCAAAATTTTCAAAAATACCGGCGTCGCCGCTTTTTTGGGACACGCTTTTTTACTAGAAAGTTTGTTTTACTAAAGAATAGAACGATCAATACTGACGACTGATGTAAGAGGTGTTGAAGCATGGGGAATTTTTATATTAAGGTGAAAGTTTGAGATTCTCAAAGTAAAATAATTGAAAGCATCAATAAAAATTTTAGACGTCTTCAGATTTCCATCCGGTGCTGGTGCCGGTGTCGAAATTATAATATTTACAACACTGTCCTCAAGCATATATGAAATGAGCGCCCTTAAGTAAACAATTACCGGACAGTCGACTTTTCAATTAGCGGACTGTTGGTTTAACTGACCGGTTTGAATTTCGTTGAAGCTCGAGAGTCCACTCTATTTTATTTTACAAAGATTAATCGAATTCCCAAAGCTTTCAGAGTATGTTATAGTTTTTTGTCAAAGATTACGTCAGCGATAGGGAGCAGGACGTTTCGCTCTCCGGACGTTTGCTCTCAGTCAAATATTCATTTAATAATTACACATTATTTGACATTTTGATTAACCATCATGTCTTGGCACGCTTTTGTATATTTAGCAACGTTGACAATCATTTTTCAGTCTAAGTTTCTGTGCTGTTATTTTTCGTGATGATGCTTGCTCTTTTATAAATTTTGGGTGTATATACACCTTCATGGATATATGCCCTTCCCCCTTCCATTGCAATGAGGAGCAAGTTGGGTCTTTGGCCGCGAAGCGACCAAACATATCTAAAATCTAGGATACCTGATTTAGGTACCACCCTGGTCCAACCATGGTTGGACCTTTTTGTTTTCTGGGGTATGAACCCAACCAAAAACACAATTTATTTAACTGAGAGCGAAACGGCTCGAGAGCGAAACGGCCGAGAGCGAAACGTCGCGCACCCTCAGCGATACGTTCTGCGGTAAAAATCAATAAAAAATTTGCATAACAAATTTTCATTGACAAATGATTTCCCAGTTATCAAAGTCGAAGTAAAAAAAAAAGTTGTCTCAAAAATATGCACCCAACATATTTTTTGCATCTGGTTAATCAGGGCCGTGATTCCTCGTACATAAATGCATTTACACTTTTATTCACATGTCAACAAAATACAAATTTCGAACCATTATTTAGTGTCCTAATAACTGCAAGTTGCACACAAATAACCAACAACGCCAATAAAGCTATATCTACAAACTAAAAAAAAATAGATGGGAGAACACCATTTTCTCAATATAGCAGACATAGACAGCAATATACACAGCAATGTACAATCCGAAAAAGTTATAAATCTTTCAGAAACACAACATTTCAAAACACTATTTTTAGAACGAGCGAACAATATCAGAGAGACTTTCAATTTGTGTTTTCTTCCAAAAAGACAATTCTCATAGCATTTGATCAAATTTGGGCAGCAGTGAGAGAATTCTGGCAAAATTCCAACTTCAGACGCTATCATCTAAAGTGAACAAGTGGTTAACTGTAACAACTGTAAACGTAAATGTAAACGTTAACTGTAAACGGTCAGCTATAGTTAAAAGTGGGAAATTTTCAACCTTAGTCAACTCTGAGCAACAGTTTATCATTGATTGCAGGGGCGTAGGCATGGGGGGATGGTGGTGGGGCTGTTGATGGTTGCTAAGATTTCCCCCGTCAAATTTTTTGAAAAACATTGTTAATTAAAAACCCTATAAAACTCAGAAGGGTGTAGGTAAAGGGACTTCTGGGCGAAGGGCGGCTTTAGCCCCCGTCAGATTTTTCTCGCTACGCCTCTGGTCGACTGTATAAAATGCCCTTCTGATTCAACTGCTGAGTATTTTGTTTCATGCAACACTTGATCACAGGAAACAGTTAATAGCCAAAAACATAGTTATCTATCGTCATATGCGTAAAAAAAATTAAAAAAACTGTCAACACGGGATATCCTGGCCATCCTAACTGTGTCTCCTGGTAAAAGGAAGTGTGGTCAGCACCAGCAACTAGTTGAAGAAAAAACCTTAAAAGAGTAAAAAACACTAGGCTTCACCAATCAAAACATGCAAAAAAATTTGAGTTTGAGAAAGGCGTTTATGTAAGTTTTTTATTAAACGTATCGTCAATTTAGGGATATTTCGTTTTACCAGAAGGAATAGTTGTGGCACCCATGGTTTTTTCTGTTGGTTATACAATAGTGCAAAAATTTCAAAACTAACCATGGAACCACCACCGAGTTTTATTTGGACTTTTGCTGCAGGTTCTGACATAGAAGTTATTGTCTGGAGGTCGCTTTTTTTCTTTGCAGCTGGAGAGCATTGATAAAATTGAGAGGCAAACCGATTGAACAGAAAGAGCTGGAGTCCTGCAAGTTGACCAGATGAATTAGACTAGGATTTATTACAGCGGCTTACCAATCATCTGTCAGAATTGAAAGACATATATGGCCATTACTATACACATGAGGATGAACCGGGATATTGTCACCTGTGAACATCACCTAAAATGATTATTAGATAAGATTTTGACTTTATCAGTTTGTGAAAAACCGACCTCTGGAGAAGAAAACGGGTACTGATCGTCAAAGCGGAACTGAAAATTTCGAAAGTCTTTATATGATTCACAGAAAACATTAAGTAGGATTGCGGCTATGAGTTGTATCTAGGGTTGGGGTGAATGGCCGGACACTCTTATATCGGCTAGAAGACTAGAACTATACAGAAAACTAGACCACAGTCAAGTGTGCGCAAAATAGGTAGATACAGTTAACTATGATACATCGACGGATAGGTTTAATTTTTAACCGCTTTGAAAATCCGAAAAATTTAGGGGTCAATCTAGAAATTTTTGGGTGCTGAACCAGAATTGAAAAGTTAAGAAGTTTGGAAAACGCGAAAAACAAATATGCAAAATATTTTCTCTGGGCTGAGATATACAGGGTGGTCCAATATTTTTGGAACACTTTGAAAGATCATAACTTTTTTTCTGAGTAAACGCAGATCGACTCAGATTCGCATAAGAATTTTTTCGGTACATAATTCGGTACATAAGAATTTTTTCGGTACATAATGTGAAAAACACGATTTTTGCTTGGTTCCCCCTGTGGTTTGGGCCTAGCCTATCCAGAGGCCATCCAGAGACCATGACCCATACCACAGGGGGACCAAGCGAAAATCGTGTTTTTCACATTATATATCAAAAAAATTGTCATCAAAAACTAAGTCGATCTGCGTTTACAGAATTTCGAAAAAAGACTCGGAAAAAATTTATGATCTTTCAAAGTGTTCCAAAAATATTGGACCACCCTGTAGGTCTTTGAAGTAGAGGGGTCGGCCAAACACGTTACTCGATATTTGACTGTGAAAAGGCTGAGTATGAAAAAAGATTAAACATGTAACCATACGATGAAGCCAATGACCACAAAAACACGAATAATTACCTGTAAAGTAAACTTTTCGCCCTCATAGAGTGTGCTGCTCGCTCCGTCAACTATAAAACTACGGTTAAAAGTTGTTAGAAACCACGTCGAAAAGTCACACCTACGACTGTCCAGATGCGCAAATCTTCATTGTGTTTGACATTTACTCCCACTGGCGGCTGAACATAAAAGTTGTTATACACATCAAACAGAAAGAATTAAACCAACCTCTGTTACCATCTGACTAAGTTCCTTGGCAAGTCTTTTACCACAGGCATCCATTTAAACTACTTCTGATGCAAAGTCTATAAAAACAGGCGATAAGAGAGCAGGAGTATCTCGGAAAAACACCTAAAAATAGTGTTTGAGAAATGGCATAACAAAAAAGTGAAATCGAAATACAAAGGAGACTTGAACAAAAAGGGTGTTTTTAGGGGTGGATTAGAACCCTAATTTAGGGGGTCCGATTTCCGAGACAAAGGCAAAAACAAAGCATTTTGAAAAGTCCATAGAGTGTCTTATTTGAACAATTGTTGTAGTCAAAAAAAAAAAAACCGTGCAAGCAAGCAAGCAAAATCAAAGAAAATTGTGCCACTGATATTAGATTTTTCTGATGGCCAATAAATACTACCGCCACTTTTAATTTCAAAATTTTTTTTGAGGAAGCGCACGGGATAACGGGACGGGATTGCGGGGTTCCAAAAATTTTCAGGCGGGATCCCGCACCCTACGTGCGGGATTTTCTTAATTTGCGGGAAAACACGCATATAACATTTATTGACATGTCCAACCATATAAAACTTCCAACGAGCAAATTTATAACGATAATTGAGGATAGGAAGAGCTTTGTCTAAAAAGATCAACATTTCGGCGTTTTCTGGTTTCAAGTCGCTTCTCCTGTAGTCGTACTCATCTCTAGCCAGGGAGAATACTTGCTCACTCGGTTGGCTGGTAGCAGTAGGAGAGAGAAATCGACGCGCAAGCTTGCCCATATTTGGATAGTTCATCTCATTTGCTTAAAGAAAAGAACAAAGAGTAAAATTTAACCATATTCATTTGAATATTCATTTATTTGCATATTTATTTATTCTAAAACTGCAGAGGATCCTCATCTGGATGGAGACACTGCAATTTGTTGTAGGCGTCCATCTCCATAATAGCATCGTTTGCAGAAGGTCCTTCATTACCGGCATCATCAGTGAACAAATGGCTGTGGAAATCGAAAAACGAAGTAGAACGCTTTGGCAAAGGTGAATAAAGCTCTGAAAGTGCTCTGCTTGTGTACTGTATATACCTTCTTCCTCCATTGAACCATCCGCTGATTGAGCACACTCTTGTTTGATTCAAGACGCGACTCTTGCACGGAATTCTTCATTCCTTGAAGCGAACCTATCCTTGAAGCGCGGATCGAGGAACATTGCAAGACCATGTATCCTAAAATCAAAATGTGTAAATTAGCCAGTTTCATAGAATTTTTTCATATGCTTCTCATATTCGACATCAAATTTCTCCGTCAACAAACCGAGAAGACTAGCTCGAATTGATTGCAACTCATTATCAGCAACGGCATGCACATCAGCAGTAAGAGCTCGAGCGATTGGAAACTGGATAGAAAGTGGCTCATCGACTCGGCACATCTGTTTTGAGGCTGACTCGAAAGGCTCTAGGAGTCTCACCATCTTATTGACTGTTGCCCATTCCTCCTTCTCCAGATTTAGCTCGGTCGATTGTCTCAAAAGGAAGAATTTTGCCTACTTGCCAGTTTTTGAGCGAGTGATTAACGTGGTAGTCTGTCAGAGCTTCGGTCGGGGAATACGGCGGATGTTAATTTATTTATATGTGTGAGCAAAAAAATGTCAAAATGTTAAAATGTCAGATGTTCACTAAATTAACACAACAAATAAACCGACGTTAATTATGCACCAACCCAATATTTTCTTCCGAAATTTCCGATATTTGACCCATTTTTTCGGAAATCGGCAATCAGAAAACGGAAGGAAAAAAGTGCCGTGTATCGGAAATCGGAATTCCGTCCCACCCCTGGTACCGACCCTAAGAAAAATACCCAAAATCCTTATAAGCTTTGAAATTTTTGCAATTATCAGCCAAAAATAACATTTTCCGGCTATTGCACACAAATTTTCAAAGGTAGACGATTTTAGCCTCACAGTCATAACCATTGAGACACTAAACCTTCATAGCGCTTGGATTTTCGACTAGATAATATTTAGTTGGAAGGAAACGGTAGGAAATAACTTTTTGTGGGCCCAAAATTTTTTCTATTTTCGGGTTCCGTAAATTTTTTGCTGAATTAGTGGGGTAAAATCATACTTTTTGGTCAAGTTTCGCTTAAGCTTCTCTATTTTTCCCATCTGCCCGTTCCATGTTCTCACTACCCATCTGACAAAAATCAATAATACATAAGGTTCAAGCATAGGTTACACCTTGCAACTTCCACTTTCTACACCTTTTTCTTCCGAACAAAAAGTAAAAGTTCAATTGCATAAATAAAGAAGGGTTGCGCAATCCATTATTCACTATCTTTAGCTAAACAGTCAAACCAGTTTCCCCAGCCCAAAAGAAAGAATTATGTAGAAAAAACTTTGCAAGGTCGTCTAAGCCCCAGTGAAAAAACGCTTAAAATCCCTTATAACAGATAAGTGAAACCAAAACCGTAAAATGAGCATTTGGTTTTATTGATTTTGGCGAAAAGTGGAAGTAAAAGACATTTTGCCATATAAAATTGGCTAAAGATAAGAAAAAGTGACTTTTTTGCCTTGTTCCACTGCTCAGCTGAGTTGGTTTTCTGGGGTAGAGGGGGTAATCGATTGGCAAGAGACACAGCACACACACTGGCCAGGCAGCCAGCCTGACACAGCAAAAACAGGGAGACCACAGACACACATAAATAAACACTATAGTCTGGAGAGAATAGTTGTAGTAGCAGTATTGACTGGCGCCTCGCACCAGTCATGTGTGCTTTTTTTTTGAAAAAAGTGAGTTAAACACAGGGTATGTTAAAAATATTGGACAGATAATTTTTTTTGTAAGCCATTTCCCGGTACTTGGAAATATATCCATAACTTGTATCGTCCATTAAAAGACTTCGGAGTAGCTGTGAGTTGCTTATGAAAACTTTGAAAAAAAACTTTGCGAAAAAAAATCAACAGGGGGATCACGGTAAAAATGGCAAAACCGTGGCCAAAATAGGGTTTTTGATAAAATATTTCTATAAAATTTTCAATAACTTTCATTGGCAAAATTTCCTTGGACACCCTGTATGTTGGAACTTTTAGTCAATTTTGCAGCCCTAATATTTTGCTACAAGAAAAAACAGAAGATGTTAATTAAAGTCAGCTAACAGGGGACTAATATTACGATTTGAAAATTCTGACAACACCATCTTTTAGAGCACAGTCGATATACTACACGGAATTTCAATATTTTTGGGGAAAAGATAGAAAATCTAAAGGCTAGAAACACATCAAGCTGGAACTGCCTTGGACCATCTGTTGATTTTCGAAAAAAAAATTCTGCACTCAAACTTTGATGTAGGGACGTCTCTAAAAGTTCGATCCCCAGCTTGGTCCGACGTTAATGGTCGCTGGAATCAAAACTCTCACCCTTATTTTTTTACGGATTTATTTGTAGCAAATACAAGAAAAAGACAGCAATCTTTAAGTTCTTCCTTTAGTCATAAAACCAACAAGGTCTCCACAAAATATAAAATATAGTCATATAAATTACAGATATAGATAATGTAATTGTTGTATAGACGAACTTTGATAAATCATCAGATACCCGTTTCAGATAGTATTCTGGCCATACATCAAAAGTGCTTAGATGAACCACATAACGAGAAAGATCGCGGTTCTTCCTCTATTTCAGAGCTGAGCTAAATTTTCGATTGCAGAAAAATGCATAGGAGATTTTATAAAGATGATTAAGAAACTGGAAAGTATTTATTTCCACCCCTGTTCATAGAGGTCAAGCCATCCCGTCCACCTCCATACGGCTGTCCACAAGAAATTGTTAAGATGATTAGACTTCTGGTCAATATTCCGAAACGAAATTCGTGAGAATAACACGAAAGTTACTCCACGTTTTAAATTTAGACCACTATGCCTTTCCTGGTTAATTTTTTTGATACCAATTAGCCGCAAAGTTTTTTTTAAACTATTGTTTTTGCAAAATTTGAATTGGCGGGGACGGAGTGCATCCAGGTTGGGTTGATTGGAACAAAATTAAGTGGACTTACATCCCAGATGAAACTTTTGGATCAAGTTGCTGGTTCGGCGAAAAGTTCTACTGTTGCAAGTAAGTATATTACGAAACGAAATATTAATAAATTATATTTTTAAAAGCGCATGCTCATCTGTGGCAAAATTTGTCGGGCCATACTTTTACAGACCGGGCCGTTAATTTTTGGGATCTTCTCGGCAAAAATGACTCAGAATGAAATAGAAAAAAGATCCCTGAATCACCATCACTCTCTGTTCGATATGGACTTTTTCTGGTGCAAAAAGATTTCTTTGTGGTGCAAATTGGATATTTTTTGGTGCAAATTGGACTTTTTGCGGTGCAAATCGGCTATATTTTGGCGTGATTGCACAAAAAGAAACAAAAAGCTCTTTGTAAAAAAGATTTTTAAATAAAAAACAACATTTTCAGCTAGAAAATTCAGAAAACCGAAAAAAGATTTCGCTCGATTTCTAATCGAGTGAACAAAATCTAGATTTTGCTCGAGAAAAAACCGAAAAATTTCTCGAGAATTTTCTCATTGGCCAACCTTAAGGATGCCCTTTTAAGAGAAGACAGAACTGATCCAACTTGGATGGGGCATTGGACCTCAACGGAAGACCGACACCATGTCCGCTGTTCCTACGTGCAAGATGGTAGATGTGGTCTACTCGCCTGCACGAAAGATCCCGATGAAATTCGCAGTGTGGCGAGAATTGAAGGAGAAGGCTGTGACACGCTCAAAATCTACGGACGAAATGCTTATGCTTATCCAGGATATATTGTCTTTTACGATGAAGCTGGAATCAAGATCAACAAATTTGTCAAGACTACTGCATGATTGTCTTACTTGTATATTTTTTGTTACTTGTTAAAAGAATTAGGCTTTTTGATATACTGGTGTCACACAAACGAAGGAGCGACCAATTTAGATTGAATAATATGAAAAATTACGCTCAAAATAATTAAAAATATTGAAAAAAATTAAATTCATTTCAAATTCCCGCTAAAAATAGGCCTAAAATAGGCCTAGTTAGACCGAAAAGGCCTAGGCCTAAAAAGGTCTAGTTAGCACTGGGCCTAACTCAAATTTTTGCAGGCCTATTTTAGGCCTCAAAATAGGCCTAAAATAGGCCTAGTTAGACCGAAATTGTCATCCATGACCACCAGACACGATTTCCAGTTCTTGACGCCCCACTCTGTCCGGTTTCGGCCAGTTAGCATCGTCTTCCTCAAAAGAAAGATGTGTTAAAAACATATAAGCAAAGTAAAGAATAACCTTCATAATTTTGGAATCTGCAATGATTCGCTTCAGCTCATCCATAACGGCCTTCCCTACGAAGACTTCTAAAATAGATGATGACGCCAACAGAAAAACGCAAGTAATGCTACCTTTGCGGATCAGGTTATCATTCTTGTAGTTGCTATTGTTTGCTAAATGAAATATGTTGAAACAACCTGAAACTGCAAAATGTGGACCAACCATAACGAAGCTTCCCTTCTGGTCGAAACTCGAACTCAAGGAATTCATGCCCGAACTTGCCCTTGTGCCCAACATAGTAGCGAACTTAGAACTCTTTTTTCGGCATGTAGCTCCAGAATTGATAAATTTAACACGAGTAATTATTCTAAAAACGAGAACATGAAATTAAAAATACGAATCTTCCGAGGTTTACCACAAACCCGCAATTCAAACTCAAGAAAGACAAATTATAAAATTGTTGGCGTTTATTCTTATCTCTACAATAATACGTACATGCGAAGGCTCTTTTACAATAATCTAGCAAGGCGTACTCAGAAGTGCATATTTTCTTCAGTTATTACTTGTTCTTTATGCTTGGATTCTTTAAGCCATTTCCACTTCTTATCTGAGAAGGAAGAGTCCAGTCCTTTTTGCTAAAATAATATTAAGGTAACAAAACAATCAAAAATACAGATCCAAATTTTTACCTTGCACCAGAAGAAGAAGATTGCGTCTTGTCTACTAAATCCGGAGAAAGCCTTGGAGATCCCGACTGAGTATTCTTCTCTGACAACGATAACGGCGGAGAATACGAACCAAAGAATTTCTTGTCTCGATTTCTCCTTGTTTGCTGAGATTTAGGGAGAACTCCATTGAGAGAAAAAGGCTGGGCCATGTGTTTCGGGTGTGCTACAGACACACGACGGGAGGTGTACTTGTCGGTACGTCCCTCAACAGGATTGCCATTCACATTCGTCTTCCACGTAGTCGAAGTTCTTCTTATGTCTCTTTCTCCCTCTGCTGGTTCTCTAAAAGATGAATTTTTGGAGCTACTTCGATATAAACAATCCTCACCCCTCAATCCGCGGACCTACTATATCAAAGTAGGTCCGATATTGAGGGGGGGGAGGTTGTTATCATATCAGCGTCGAATTTTTTTATTTAAAATATAATGATGAAAACAGACTTCAAAATAGCCGGCAGAGTAGTGAAAGCGGATTTGAATGACCAATTGTCCGGGGAGACTTTTAGGTCTCGAGAAGATGAAACACCTTCGTTCACAAACGACATAGGAGTGGCATCTTGAAGAGAAGAAGTGCTCTGAGCCACATTGGTAGAAAAATCTTCAGAATTAACGCTGCGCAGGCTCGGTTGAGAAGGCTTGGTGGAAGACACAGATGACTTTTCACTCGGAAAGTCAATCAAGTAACTTGTCGGCGATACACTAGGCTGAGAAGAAGAAGAAGCTGTTAGCTCAGGCAAATCAAGGCAATTCTAATTTCCTACAGTACACAAGACGTTGATTTTTAATCAAATGTAACCTGCGATTTGGATGGCCGTTTTGCAGCTTTTTTGGCTTTAGTCAACGACACGGTAGATGATGAAGAGGAGCCGATTTCTTAGGAGGTGTTTTCGTAGACAAATCAGCGGATGAGACGACAGACGACTGGGAAGCAGTCGTTGAAACCGACGGCAACTTTTCCTTCCTGTTGACTTTTTTCGATTTGACAGAGGAATTCTTAACGACCGTTGTCTCCGAAAACCTCTTCTTGACTGATGGAGTAGAAGACGAATGAGAGCGCTTGTTTCTGACAACAAATACCTCAAGAAAATTATATTAGTAGTTTTGCTCACAAAGCAATGAAGAAAGTGACGTACCAAAGATCCTGTCGGGAGTCCTTTGATTTTTATTTCCTTGTCTCCATTTCTGTTACTAGTGACTTTTGCTGGATACGCTTCTGAGTGAGTCACTCTACCTTTTCTGTTCAAAGGGGGAGATTCATCTGACGAGCTTTCAGTAAGACTTCGACTCGAAGGAGATATTTGACGCGAGCTTGGCCTTGGTCTGTCCACCAGATGTTTTGAATGATTACGCAAAGGCAACTGTGAATCACCATAAGCTGACTCGACATCTTTTGAAAGCTCTGGTTTCAGCTTCTGTTGCTTCTTTCGATAGAAAAAGTACCCAGCAGCACAGCAAGCGGCAAGAAGAAGCAGAACTGAAACGGAAATACAATTTGCAAAAAGAGACAGAAGGAATAGATCAAACCGAATAAAATGAGCACGAGGATAAATGAGATAAAACCGAAGTCGAATTTGGTGCTCGGAGCAGAAGTTGTTTTCACAGATGACATTCCCTTTGCAGAAGTATTTTTTTCAACCATAGCTAGATTTTCTATTTGAATATATCATCTTTGAAATATTGGTCGAGAATAAAATACCGTACAGAGTGTCCCAAAAAAACTTAAGCACTTTTGATAATATTCGTTTTTGCATTTATGAGCCGCATTTTTTTTGCATTTATTATTTCCGGATTTAATTATTTTATTTATTTATTTCTTTCTTTCTTATTGTCGATCGCATTCGGTGTAACAAGGATGCACGGTTGAAGCTCTAGGTCACAAGGTCAGATTCAAGTGCGAGCATACGCACATGAGAATCGTAGTGAGTTAGCCCTGTGCAGCAAGCCATGTTAATCTCATTCTAAGAGAGCTAGAACTAGGGTTACGGCAGAATGAGAGGACTCGGAACCGGCATCACAACCGCTATTTAAAGGGGTATACCAGCGCGCCACACTGCATATTAAGGCGGAGACCAGCTATTTTTTTTTTTAAATTGTCTTTGTTTTCACTCGTTTCATGTCAAATCTGATATTTATGACCTTGTCTTACTTTTAAAAACTAGGCAGAAAACTTTCGTCGGATCAGATGGAACGCTTACAGAAAATAGTTATGAGAAAAAAAAATGCTGGTCTCCGTCTTAATTGCAGTGTAACGCGCTGCTATGCTCCTTTAAACAACCTTAGTCACACCAAAAAAATCTGTATTTCAGACGATGCGCGAGAGCCCGTGACAAAATTTTTGGAACTGCCCGAATTTTTTTGGGACACCCTGTAAATAAGTGACTGAATCTTCCGAAGTAGAACGCTGATGATTCGCAAAGAGTACCAAAAGAAAATTTATTAACTTTTTATGATTTTTTGAATTGGCCGAATCGGCATAAAAAAGCTGTTTGATTGAGAAACGAACCTTCATTATGAATACGAAGAAGAAATAGAATAAATTAATTCTTTAAATAATTTTTTCTCGTTTTTAATAAGAACTTTTTATATGGCCGGTAGAGACAGAAATTTTCAAAAATGCGATATGAGATATTTTCGGCAGTGAGTAATTCACAGCCTTTCAAAATTTGAATCTCAGTGTATTAGGAAATTGGCGCCAACCAAAAAACTATCAAAAATGGTCGATTTGAGACCTCTTTTTTGTTTCATGCCTCTGACCTGATTTTTTCCTTTTTGGCTTGTGCATGCTTATAGCCAAAATATTCCTCGCATTAAGAACTCTCGAATGAGCCATCACTTGCCCATAAAACACGTAAAATTTCAAAACCACAAGCAATTTCTTTGAAAATTTTCGAAGAAATTTCTTTGCCTTATTGATTTGATTGAGATCCCGCCAAGATTTTCTGCCTAATTAACTAATTTCTGCCGGAGAGTCGATAGAGGAGTCAATTTGATGCATTTTGGTGCCAAGGATGTATACAAAAAATACAAATTTAGGGTGTTTTATACAAAAGTTAGACAGAAAACGCAAAAACCCCAATTTTTACTCGGAAAAATGCCACTTGTTTGCTTCAAACGGTCTCTAGTTTTAAAAATTCTGACTCTGCAAAAATTGGTCTGGTCATTAAGATAGAAGAGATTGTGGGCTTTCTTTTGGCGTAAAGAAAAGCTCAAAAAATACAAAATTGGCGTGTCTCATACAAAAATAAATTCAGTGTTTTTTTCAGAGCTAAAGATGGTCTCCACCAGACGAATGTGCGTTAAGCCAAATGGAGTGTTTCTCTCCGAAATTCGTTCAGCCGCAGTCAAAACAAGAACGCACAAATAAAGCTAAGAAAAAATGGCAAGTGAGCAAGCAAAAGAAGCAGGAAAAATCCGTCTTCGTAAGCTCTTTCTTCTTGTTTTATCTACTGTTTTGACGGTTTTTTGTTTGAGTGAAACGAGCTGATGAAAAACGAGCTAAGGCTGCAGGTAGGGTCTGCCTTCGTAAGTCCTTTCAGCTTGTCTTGCATATCACTTTAAAATTTTTTTGTTTTATAGAGCAGTTGGATTAAAAACGGCTGGAAGCTGAATCTTTGATTGACTCAACAAGTTATTGTTTTAGCGTTATCTCTGACATCACATTGATATACTTCCTGTGGATGACCAACAAATTAGTCGATGAAGCTTGTATCGCTGAAATCTGTTGCAAGCAAGGCATCACCAGACTTATCGCAGACAATGAAGCGTTCGCTAAGCTCAATGAGGAATATTCCAAAGTGGTCGATGACGTTACTCAGAAGGCGCACGTAGCACTGTGCTTCGCAATCGAAGGACTGATTTGAAAGAGGAAGCAAAGACAGCTACTCAGAAGACGCAGCGAAACCACCACGAGTATAGTCAAAATAGGTCGAAGAACTTCAATCGTCCTCTGGTCATTGTTCCGCCTGTTTCTCTTGGACATACTGGGTATGTGGGGAACTTTATGTGTGGGAAAACTTGAAAATTTTGTTTTCAGGGCAGCTCATGTGAGAACTAGTGGCCATCCAACAATGTGTATGAAGGCTGAGCAGCCTGTTATCAACGATATGTCAGTCATCTACGGAGGACCTACTCATCAGCCAAGCGAGAACGCGAATCCATCGCACAAGGATCCGAGTGTGTCTTTGGCAAGATGGAAGATCGTTCTCTGGCTCTGCGTGCTGTGGATTCTGATCTTGTCGTCAACAAGACGGTGCTGTCTTCGCCTAAGTCAGCCAAGAATTTGATGCTGCAAGCTAAGATTTCAGGCTCCTCAAAAGATATCAGCAATTCGACTATAAGTCTGGATTAGTATGTATCTGTCTGTAATTGTCTTGTTATTGCTCAGTGAAAAACTGTAACTAAAATAAGTTTAGTAAATAAGGACTCAAACAATCAAATATTCTCCCTGTACCCGATTAGGTTTGAGTTGTCTTCTCGTTACCTCTTTGACCTCAATATTGTTTGGGAAGGTGAATCTGAAATTCAGATTCTGAATAAATTTACTTTTGTCATTCTGTGTATTGCTTATTTTCAATGGAAGTCTGTTGGATCTTGAGATAATCATCTGATATTCGAGTGATAAAAGAGACAATAATTTAAAAAAGCGCGTAAAAACCGCAGTTAAATTCTTGGCGTTTTGTTTAAGTTGAACTACAAGGAAATTCAAATTTTGAAAGGCTGTGAATTGCGATGCGATATGCGATATTTTGAAAAGGATGCGATGCGATATTTTAACCAAAAATTTCTGCGATGCGATATTGCGATACGATATATCGCATCGCTTCTGTCTCTAATGGCCGGTCGAGGTTCTAAATAAAATTTCAGAGAAGTTTTTGGAGAATTCCTGAATTCAGCAAGCGCGTGTTCAGGCAAATTAAAGCTAAACTTTCCTCAGACTCAAGTGGCCGAGCCTCGAAAAAAGTCGAGCTTTCAGACAGAAGCTCGATTTTGAGCCGTCGGCTCGACAATCTTTAGCTCAAAAAAGCTAAAAATTGAAAAAATTGAGCAAATTTGACAATGGGGGCGGGGTGTCTTGACTTTTTTCGAAAACTTTAGTCAAAAATTTGGTATAATTTTGAATTTTTTGTTAGCAATTTTTTTAATTTAGCGTTTCTTATTTACCAGTATGTGTCATAACTCTTCGCGTTTTTTTCAAATTTTTAATCAGAATCGATTTTTTTCTTTTTCGCATATTTCTTCATTTCTTTCAGAGAAAATCATTTCCAAATAACAGTGAAATCTTTATTCAAGGCAACGCATAACATATTTCATAACAGCAACTATCATTCATCAAAATAATTTCCTTCGGCCTCGACAATTTTCTCCCATCTTTCCTGCAGCTTTGAAATCCCTTTAACACTACCATTAATGGTTGCTGATTTCTGGCTTAATTCCTTGGCCTCGAGGCATCTAAAACATGCTTAATTGAACACCAGTCACATTTCAATGAAAAACGAAAAATTTCATGAAGAAATATGCGAAAAAGAAAAAAATCGATTCTGTCTAAAAATTTGAAAAAAAACGCGAAGAGTTATGACACATACTGATAAAAAAGGCTCAAAAAACGTAAGAATTTTATGTTGGAAAACGGGTGAAATTTGTGTCCTGTGAATTTTTGAAATGGGTATTGAAATTTGGTATAAATTCAGGGATCCCATCGTAACTTATTTTTAAGAATTCCACTGTTTTCGGCACCCCAGATCTTAGTTAGACTTCACAATTATTGGTGAGCTACTCAGTTTCTTGACCGAAAATCTTAGTTTCTGGAAAAATATAGTTATTTTTTAACCAAAAATCTTAGTTTTTGAAAAAATCTACTTATTTTTGAAAGTTTTTGATGGGATTTCTGTATAAATTTAAATTTTTTTGATAATAAATTTTCAAATTTGCCGTTTCTTATTCTTAAATTTGTCGCTTCTTTGCCAGCTAGATAAAGTTGTTTAGCCCAGACAAAAAAGATTTAAAAAATCATAATCATGCTAGTATGATTCTGCAAAAATTCACAACTCCCACTTGATCTCATACCAAAGTCTACCTCAGCCCCGGTTTAGACATTAGGCCTAGATATTGAAGACATTAGGCCTGGACATTGGCCTTAGGCTATAAAAAAGTAAAACAGACTTAAATACCATATTTCATCTAATAAGCGCTCCGGAACGCTTATTTTTCAAACCCTCCTCTTTGGGGGTGTTTGTTGGCGTTTATTAGAGCCATTTCAAAATTTCTGGGTGAAAATCAAAAAAGCAGAATCGGTAGAGCTTGCTGGAATTAAGAAAATGCAAGAAACTCTGTTCGAAAAAAAATCTGCTTCGAGATACAGACCTTCAAAGTCGAGGGGGCGCTTATTAGAGAAAATACGGTATCCAGTTTTTAATGTTTACAATTTTCCAGAAAAGAGGTGCATTTGTTATACTGCCACAAAGTTCAATGAAGTAAATCATAACTGTCTAGCTGCATTTGAAGGCTAAATCGTAGTCTAGATTTTGGCGCGAATTCGAACCAAACTCTTTTTGGTAGTAGTAGTGGTGGGACTCGAGAGTTTCACTTCGAAATGAGCGCTTTTAGTAATTCTTAGCAATCTGGAAACTCTTTTTTTACGCTTCCAAGTTTTTTGAGCGTAGTGATGTAAATTGAACATTGGCACCGAAAATTTTCTCATTTCCGAGTTCACATTCTTCAAATTTCAAAATCATCGCATCTCTCTAATCGTCGCTCATGATCGTCGATGGCTTTGTCAATCATTTCTTGAGAAAGAATAAAAATAGGGTGTGCACACAGAAAGAATTTTAATTTGTGACCTAATCGAGTTTTAACTATATATGGATTAAGTTAGGCCATGTTGACTGTGATCTAAACGGTTAACCGACCGTGAACAACCCTAATTCTCAGAGAAAGAAAGTCGCAGAGAAAAGAGATCAAGACCCGTAGTAAAAATCGATTTAGAGTCTAAATATTTATTTACTAAATAAAAGTGACAAATCTGTAGCAAATATAGAATACTAAACTTTAGATATTTAGATTTTGGCAGCAAATGAATTTTTAGAGTTTAGAATTCCAAATTCTAAATATTTAGTGGTAGCAAATATAAGAATCTAACTTTTCTTTCTTTTATTAATTTCCAATCACGTATACTGCCAATACTGCCTATTCTTTATACTTCATTCAATACTTTTAACTAAACGCTTAACAATATAGATGGCAACAGCGGGAAGTGTCATACAAAATACTCTCTCACATTTTATTCCTTTCTTCAATTTCTGTCATCTGTCGCCCTTGGTAGATCTCCTGTTCTGGCTGCACGTCTTCGAACTCCAGTTCCTCTTCTGGATCAGGCATTCGAAATTCTACGGCTAGATTGTGCAATACGCAAGTTGAGAGAACCACATTTGCCAAATGTTCCAAACGCAGGCAAACTTCACTATGTAGAATGGCAAAACGGCGCTTCTACTGCCCAATCCTCTGTTCGACACCAACCCTTGTTCCCTTATGCGCCTTGTTGTTGACCACCACCTAAAGAATATCCATTAGTACGAATCGTAGAGCAGCATGCTTCGAAGAAAATAACCTGGACGTTGATTGAGTGTCTGTTCTTTCTATTGACATAGTCTCTTTCGGAATTGTTCCACCTTGATTTGTTGTTGGAAACCCTTCTTCAACTACTTCACAAATAACCTGAAGATAACGTTTTGCGTGCCACCCGGCAGAATAGGTGAAGAAAAAATATTACTCTGAGACCTCGTCCGTTGAATCTGTAACGCCTGATCAATTCCGCATCTGTACATTTCTCAAATTGCGATCGAAAATTCCTTCTTTTCTGTCGTCTTTCTCCGATTTACATAAATTCTACCATTGTTGCTTAACGAAAACATGAAATTAGAAAATGAAAGAACTTAAGTTGACTATAGACGAAATCCTACTAAGGTCACTTGCACCGCCTCCTAAATATAGCTATTTCCAAAATTGAGAAAATAACTTTATTGACTGCGACCAACAATAACAACCAGAAGATTTCCACTATTCAATAATTGCGCAAGCAATCGGTGAGACCACTAGTTCAAAGCAATCAGCAGTACTCAATTTTTGTTTATATAACATTATAGGCATACTTGCGTGTTTCTTTTCGGAGCGTCGGCTGCCAGTGCTCCGAAATCGTCAATTTTCCGCCGGCGGCCGCGCAAGTATAAATGTGGGGATCCATGCGCAGATAAAGAGTCGAATGCTAAACGCCATTTCACTCAAAAACACAAAACAGCAGAAAATCCTTAAGAACAATGAGATACCCTACTCACAAGGTCGACTGCGATGACCTTGGAAAATCATTTTCATGACAATATTTGTCTTGTAACGAAAGTTTTTTACACTGTTTTAAGCAAAAGATTTGTATGATTCTAGTAGCACTTTTGGCTCTTGTTTTACCTTTTTTATCTTTTATATTTAAAGTATTCATATCTCACAATCTTGATTATAATTACAGTTTTAATGCCTAGAATATACCAGTCATTTTTGGTTAAATGTGTATTCTTTTTATAGCGAGTTTTTTTCTCAAAAAAAAACGTGTTTTTAATTTCTATTTCTTTTTTGGATTTAATCTGAAACTCACAATTTTAGGGTATTTATGTAATCAAATTTTTTGTCTTTTGTATTTTTTGATCATTTATTGATAAATAAATAATATTTCTTATTTTGTAGCTGAACCAGCTTGGCCCATGATCGACGACATAAACTCTGTTCCAGCTAGGATTGTGATTCTAGGAACGTCTAAAATGAAACTTTCTGAAAGGTAAATAAATTTTTTTTGGAATTAGATGCGCTTCCAGAAATTTATAGTTTTTATTATTGCCGATAAATTCCATACAAAGTCGAATCTGGATAATTGACACCCCAAAAAAGTTATTCTCGACTCGTTTCCGACACTTTTTTACTTCCATTTTGAAGGATTTCGCCAGTTCTGTTTCGACAGTCTAGTCCCAAGTATCACAAGGATTTCGATTTTGCCGATCGTTTTTTTTAAACTAAATAATTTTGCCACTTAAAAGTACCTACATGTAAGAACACCCCTTTTTGAAAATAATATACCGTATAGTCAATTTGCCTGAGGTTTGACTATATGTACAGGGTGGTCCAAAAAAACCTGCAAAATTTGTGTAGGTAGCTCCTTGCCCCTGGGTTTTAATTAATTGACAATTCAGACACATGCACTACATTTATTCTGCTTTATCCCAACAGCGACTAACAATGCAACAACAAAGTATAACTGATTATTCAAAATGTCTTCCTTGAGCATCGATGCAGGCCTGAATTCGTCCTGGAAAATCACAGGCATTACCTAAAAAGTACGAATAACAACAATCAACGAGCAAACAACCCACAAAAAACGGTAAAAAAGCGAAAAACGGTCAAAAGTGACATTTTAGATTGACAATTGTCACTTTTTAACATTTGTCAAAATAAAATTCACGCAAGATTTGCCCAAAGCGAAAATTGCAGGGTTTTTTTGGGACACCCTGCATATATGCTATGTCCAACTATTTTCTGACCAAGGCTTAAAAGCTTTGTCTTTTTTAATACTAATGTTATTATAAAACTACAAATATTTTTTGATTTTGTCGGTCTTTTTGTCAAAAACTTAACATTTTCTATATTCGTATGTACCATTGACTATTGTCACAGTTTTGTCTCAGCTAACTGTATTCAGAAACTAATTTCACAGTTGACTATGTTGACTATATCACAGTTAACCCTATTGCCACAGTTGACTGAATACTTGCATTTTGTCTGTATTACCACAATTACTACAGGGTGCTCCAAAATTACGTGGCCACTCCTGAAAATTATGGCTATGTAGACGTTATTTCTGAATATTTTTTGAAACTTGCTTTGTAATTTTGTAATTTGTAATGTTTGAATGCTTAATTTTTACGACTGTCGCAAAGATCCTAATTGATTCCCGAAGACTAGGGCCCGGGCAAGGGGCAATGGGCTAAGTAGTCAATTTTTCTGAGTGGCCCTGAGACGCACCCTGCTATATTGTCACAGTTGATTTTTGCACAGTTAACTTCTTTAACTCTAGCTCCTTAACATTTTGAATTAATATCCACTAAAACACCTCTTTTACAGATTTAATCAATTAAACAGTGACAACACTAATGGGCACGGCAGCAGTGGCAACAGCGTGGTCAACAAGCAGCGGTACGCACCAGAAACTAATCAGACCAACAACTACCGTCGGGGCTATGAACCTCCAGTCCACAACTCGTCCTCTTCTTCCTTCGGCAATGGAGGGGGAGGCACTCTGGTCAGCGACAACAATGGCCATTACCCTATGGAGAATAGCAACAGTTTCCTGTACGACGACTACATGAGCAATGACCTGTTTTCTCGCAGTCGCAATAATGCAGCCAATCCCAGCAGTCGATCATATATGGGCAATGGCTATCGGAAGCAACCAGCTGCTAGAAAGCAACAATCTCGGGGGTATCAACCATCTTTCCGTCAAACCTACTCATCATATGTTCCTGCCAATGATTACTATGGTGGGTTTTGAGCAAAATTGAAAGGAAAAAGAAATTTTCAGAGTAATATTTAATTCTGCCCATTAATTCCGGGAAAAAGGCCCCCTAATTCGCTGAAAAATGCCCCCTGATTTGAAATTGAAATTTTTGTCTCACTTTTAGCGTTTATTTTTCAATTTTTTTTGAACTATCGTATAGCACTAGATCTCAGCTTTCTATTCAGCTATCCAACTCCACTGAATGATTAAGAATGTAGAAATTTGGGAATTCGAACAAAATTAGAGAAAAATAAAAGTTACTTTATTCAAACTTTTAAATCTCCGCATTTCTAAGAAAAAAATTATTTAATAGAATTTGATAGCTTGTTAAAAAGATGAGATCCTGGGCTACATGATAGTTTAATAAAAATTGAAAAATAAACGCAAAAATTAAAAAAAATCAATTTCAAATTATGGGGCATTTTTCTGTTTACTAATAAAGTTCATAAGAACAGCGAAAAAAATTTCAAAACTTTTGTCTTTCTTTTTTTATCTGTGATGCAAAAATACAAAAAAAATTTAAATTTCCGTCTAAACAAAATTTTGAAAATTTTTTGAGCAGTTGTGGTTACCCAAGCAACAGTTTCCTTGGATTCTATAGGCTATTTTTTTCATATTGTGGGCACTATCCGTTTACCGCCAAAACTTTTTCAAATTTAACTGTTTTTGGATTTATCCTGTTTTCGCCCCAAATCCTTTTCTTTCTTTAATTTGTTCAGGATAAAAATACTTTGCAAACGTATGCCTTTCGCCGAGAATTATTATGTATATAATTAGTTATAAATTATAATTTCGGAATAAATTATAATTTAAATTATAATTTTAAATTATAATTTAGTTATAAATTATAAATTATAATTAGTATAAATTATAATTTATAATTAGTTATAAATTATAATTTAATAATTTAGATCATAACTTAGTAAAACTTTTACTAAAGATAAAACTTTTTATATACGTAACAGTAAAAACCAAAACAATTTTTTGACGTAAAGAGCCATGTGTCTAACCAATTCTAACAAAAATAATAATGGTGCCTAACAGGTTATGGCGAAAAGGATTTTGGGCGAAAACAGGATAAATCCAAAACAGTCTAATTTGAAAAGGTTTTGACGGTAAACGGGGAGAGCCATATTTTTCATTTTGCTTGAGCTTGACTAGGGTTGTCCAATATTCGCGCGAATATTCGGGAGCTATGTTCGCAGTGCGAACATCCAAACAACTGTATTGTTGACTAAGAGTTGACTGTATCGTTGACTGATAGTTGATTGTATTGGGATAGTTGACTGTAGCACAGTTTGCAAAAGTAGTAAGACAATGTGTTGTTGACTAAGAGTTGACTGTATTGGGATAGTTGACTGTAGCACAGTTTGCAAAAGTAGTAAGACAATGTGTTGTTGACTAAGAGTTGACTGTATTGGGATAGTTGACTGTAGCACAGTTTGCAAAAGTAGTAAGACAATGTGTTGTTGACTAAGAGTTGACTGTATTGGGATAGTTGACTGTAGCACAGTTTGCAAAAGTAGTAAGACAATGTGTTGTTGACTAAGAGTTGACTGTATTGGGATAGTTGACTGTAGCACAGTTTGCAAAAGTAGTAAGACAATGTGTTGTTGACTAAGAGTTGACTGTATTGGGATAGTTGACTGTAGCACAGTTTGCAAAAGTAGTAAGACAATGTGTTGTTGACTAAGAGTTGACTGTATTGGGATAGTTGACTGTAGCACAGTTTGCAAAAGTAGTAAGACAATGTGTTGTTGACTAAGAGTTGACTGTATTGGGATAGTTGACTGTAGCACAGTTTGCAAAAGTAGTAAGACAATGTGTTGTTGACTAAGAGTTGACTGTATTGGGATAGTTGACTGTAGCACAGTTTGCAAAAGTAGTAAGACAATGTGTTGTTGACTAGAGTTGACTGTATTGGGATAGTTGACTGTAGCACAGTTTGCAAAAGTAGTAAGACAATGTGTTGTTGACTAAGAGTTGACTGTATTGGGATAGTTGACTGTAGCACAGTTTGCAAAAGTAGTAAGACAATGTGTTGTTGACTAAGAGTTGACTGTATTGGGATAGTTGACTGTAGCACAGTTTGCAAAAGTAGTAAGACAATGTGTTGTTGACTAAGAGTTGACTGTATTGGGATAGTTGACTGTAGCACAGTTTGCAAAAGTAGTAAGACAATGTGTTGTTGACTAAGAGTTGACTGTATTGGGATAGTTGACTGTAGCACAGTTTGCAAAAGTAGTAAGACAAATGTTGTTGACTAAGAGTTGACTGTATTGGGATAGTTGACTGTAGCACAGTTTGCAAAAGTAGTAAGACAATGTGTTGTTGACTAAGAGTTGACTGTATTGGGATAGTTGACTGTAGCACAGTTTGCAAAAGTAGTAAGACAATGTGTTGTTGACTAAGAGTTGACTGTATTGGGATAGTTGACTGTAGCACAGTTTGCAAAAGTAGTAAGACAATGTGTTGTTGACTAAGAGTTGACTGTATTGGGATAGTTGACTGTAGCACAGCAAAAGTAGTAAGACAATGTGTTGTTGACTAAGAGTTGACTGTATTGGGATAGTTGACTGTAGCACAGTTTGCAAAAGTAGTAAGACAATGTGTTGTTGACTAAGAGTTGACTGTATTGGGATAGTTGACTGTAGCACAGTTTGCAAAAGTAGTAAGACAATGTGTTGTTGACTAAGAGTTGACTGTATTGGGATAGTTGACTGTAGCACAGTTTGCAAAAGTAGTAAGACAATGTGTTGTTGACTAAGAGTTGACTGTATTGGGATAGTTGACTGTAGCACAGTTTGCAAAAGTAGTAAGACAATGTGTTGTTGACTAAGAGTTGACTGTATTGGGATAGTTGACTGTAGCACAGTTTGCAAAAGTAGTAAGACAATGTGTTGTTGACTAAGAGTTGACTGTATTGGGATAGTTGACTGTAGCACAGTTTGCAAAAGTAGTAAGACAATGTGTTGTTGACTAAGAGTTGACTGTATTGGGATAGTTGACTGTAGCACAGTTTGCAAAAGTAGTAAGACAATGTGTTGTTGACTAAGAGTTGACTGTATTGGGATAGTTGACTGTAGCACAGTTTGCAAAAGTAGTAAGACAATATTTGCGAATATTCGCGGCCATTTCAATATTCGCGCGAATATCCCAACTTTAAGCTTGACTGCATTTTTATTTGAACTTTGAAGTTTTTTATATAAACCAGTTACACCTCAAAAAAGCAACAAATTAGATTGGAGAACGAAAGTTAACTGCTGGGGTGGGTGATCCAGAATCAACTGGGCTAAGCCATCCAGTATTTAGCCAATTAGCCAGAATTATCTAAAATTTTCACCAATTTCTAGAAAAAAATGTAAAAATTATGTTTTGCCAGAGTTTGAAATTTCTCACTTATTGCACTACAGCGGAAAAAATTCAAATAAAAAAAATTCTCCAATTTTTTGACTTTTCCATTAGTTAACAAACCAAAAAATGTTTGGGTCTTAAATATCAAACTTCAAGAATTTCGCCGAAAATTGAAAAATAACCAAATTTGTAAAAAAAATACATTAGTATTTGTGATGAAAATACTAATAAACTTTGCTTTTCAGACGACGAAGACCTGTTTACCACTGATCCTTTGGAAAACGTCAGGGATCTGGATCCGTTGAGTTTGCCGCTGGATACCTACCGCGACTTGACTAGAGCCAGACGTAGAGGAGGTAGACGTCCTTTCCAGGGTTTGCAATCCAACTATTACTCTATGCCCACACGACGAGTGCCAAAAAGAGGTGAGTGCACTTTGAATAAGACTTTTATCCTGTGCTAGAGAAAAAATACCTTCTCAATTTCCAGGCCCGCTTCTAGCTAATCAGATCTACGAAGAGTATTACCAACAACGCCCAAGCATTCGCCACAGAACAAACAAGGTGAGTGATCGATGGTTTTCATGGATTTGGTGATTCGAGGCAAACTACTGGTTAAGGCCCGAGAAATTTTAAATTTCTAGATCTCCGTATTTTTTGAAAGAAATTGGGCAATCTGGTATAGACAACCATAATACTTTTCGAATTAAAGAGAATGTCATAAATGACAAAATATTTTTCCATAAATTTCGGGATTTAGAGACCAAATTTAATGTTCCAATTGGCTGTAAGCATAGTCGAGTTGACCCCTCAACTTTTTAGGGGTCAACTTTTTTCAAAAGTGCTAATCAATTTTTGAGGAGAAAGTGCCAAATCTGATATTTGTGACCCCCACTCAACTTTTTGAGCTCTACAACATGGCATTAACAGAAATTCAAAATCTTGTCTCTACAAACTTTTAGCAAATGTTGACCCCTCAACCTTTTTCATCCACCGATTTTTATACGTCAAATATTCATAAATCACTCGGAAAAAATGTCCAAATTTTCGTGTAGAGCTCAAAAAGTTGCTCTAGGGTCATAAATATCAAAATAAAAAAACTAAGAAAAATATTGACATTTTTTGAATTTAAGAAAAAGTTGACCTCGACTATGATTGCGGCCATTAGCTTTTTAATTTCTGGTTCTGATTTTTTTCGGGTCCACCCGCAAGACTCCAGTAATTAAATTTTCTTTTAGTCAACTTCTTTAAAAGCATTTTACCCCACTTCTCTTGAGTGACATGGTGTTCAGAATAAAATTGAAGACTCTAACTTAACTGTTCCCCGAAAAAATAACTGTGCAGGGAACCCCTCTGCCAATCGATCATAAGGCCTATGTAAATGCAAATGTCGATTCACTTTTTCTCCTACCGGCCAATATTTTGAAGTTTCGAGGAAGCAAAGTCTCTCAAGTGGTTGATAAAGTGCTTGGTTGCAACTTGATTGATATGTACAGGGTGAGTCAAGATTTTCTAACACTTTTAAACGGTCATAACTTTTTTTAAAGGCCGTTTATTGAATTTCTGTGAAGGCAGATCGACTCGGTTTTTGATGATTTTTTGGTATATAATGTGAAAAACACGATTTTTGCTTGGTACTCCTGTTGTTTTTACCTTATCTAAAGGCCACCTACAGACCAGGAGCCAAACAACAGGGGGGACAAAGCAAAAATCGTGTTTTTCACATTATATACCAAAAAATTGTCATCAAAAACTGAGTCGATCTGCGTTCACAGAAATTCAAGCCATCATTCAGCCTTTAAAAAAAGTGTTAGAAAATCTTGACTCACCCTGTACACCCCGCAATAGAACGAAAGGGGATGATAGCATGGTGTTTTTCCCATTGTTCGATTTCAACCCCCATCGATTTTTGTTACCCTTTTTGATTATACAGTCGACTCTCGTTAAACTGGCACCCACGATAAATCTTTTAGAAGCTTTTAGAAAAAGCCCTATTTGACTGGCTGACAAAGAAATTAGGCAAAGTAACATCCCAATAAACTGGCACCCCAGGCTGGTCCCAGGGGTGCCAGTTTATCGAGACTAGACTGTACTTCAAATGAGCTTTTAGCGGAATATAAAAAAACAGCCGGGGTTAAAATAGAACCAGGTAAAACACACTGACAACTATCCTACTGCACATTCACAGAGGGGTTACTGGCCTATATAAAGTATATATACATATAAGCACCTGCCACTTGATTAAAGCAAACGTCCGGAAGATGGAAAACCATGGGGACCAGAATTTTTTTGCAACCAGAAACTTCAGAGGGTGGTGGAATGACCATGGATCAATATATATAGGTTTAAAAATTTTTAGTTTTAGTTTTAAAAATTTTAAAAATTTTTAGTGCTAGAGATCCTTTGTGAGCATAATTTCATTTTACAGTCAACTAATTTACAGCGTACACCAATCCACAACCGAATCACCATCAAACGTTTGGCCAGGTACTTACCTACTATTTCCACCCTTTTACCATAGAAGAATTCGTCACTTTTCAGACCAGTCAACTTTTCTAAAGCCTACAACAACTACCGGGCTCCCTCCAACACTTTCGGCCGTCGGGGAGGCGGTGGTGGAGGTTCAGCTAGGTTCAAGCGAGGTGGAGCAGGCTATGGAGCCCGGTTCGGCGCTGGCAATCCCAGAAAAACATTCAACAAACAACCGCAGCCAAAGAAGAAGACACCAGCCGAGTTGGACAAGGACTTGGAAATGTATATGAACTCCGGAAAACATCCCAGAGTTGCGCCTGCCGTTGTGTGATGAGTTGCAAAAGAAGAAAAAATGCTTCTTAACCCCTGTTTTCACATTGTTCTCTATCTATCCTCATCAATTGTTTTGGTTTTGTGATGAATAAAATTGGTTTTTTTAAGACAGACAAAAATATGTTTAAAAAGCACTTTTCGAAAAATTTAGTTTAACCTAGGGTGAAACCTCGGTCAAATGACCGGTCATATTCTGGTCATGGCGTCATATGACCAGAGGGTGGTCAATTTCTCTTATTATCGGTCATTTTCTTCATAGGAATATCAATTACGAAAGCTTTGAAACCGCTGTTTTCGTGCTGGGGTTTCTTTTATCGGAAGACTAAAAATGAAGGAAAACAACAAGAAAACCATATTTTGCCAGGTGCGCTACTTTCAACTGTCAATATCGCGCTCTAGTACAGTTAACCCTCCAGCACAGTTAACCCTCCAGCACAGTTAACCTTCCAGTACAGTTAACCCTCCAGCACAGTTAATCCTCCAGCACAGTTAACCCTCCAGCACAGTTAACCCTCCAGCACAGTTAACCCTCCAGCACAGTTAACCTTCCAGCACAGTTAACCCTCCAGCACAGTTAACCCTCCAGCACAGTGTACCTTCCAGCACAGTTAACCCTCCAGCACAGTGTACCTTCCAGCACAGTTAACCTTCCAGTACAGTTAACCCTCCAGCACAGTTAACCTCCAGCACAGTTACCTTCCAGTATAGTTAACCTCCAGCACAGTTAACTTTTCAGCACATTTAACCCTCCAGCACAGTTAACCCTCCAGCACAGTTTACCTTCCAGCAAAAGTTAACCTCCAGCACAGTACCTTCCAGGACAGTTAACCCTCCCGTCACAGTTAACCCGTCCAGCCCAAATTTTGGCACCTGTCCCGTCCCGGTGTCCCGTCCAAAATTATTTAAATTCCGTCTCGTCCCGTCCCACAGTTCAACAACTACCTTCCAGCACAGTTAACCTCCAGCACAGTCCCTACACGGCCGGTCAACTGCGGGCCATTATATTGAGGGTTGACTGTACCATGAATCAGATCTTACAGGAAGCCCAACAAACGTGAATCAATTGGAAGAATGTCAAACGTCTCTAAATTGAAGCATGAATAAAGCATATAGGATTGAAATTCCCGATCGAAAATTTTTTGACCCGAAAATCTTTGTTCCCGTCCCGATATAACTTTTTGACCTGTCCCGTTCCCGTCCCGAAATTTTTAAATTTGAATTCTGACCCGTCCCGTCCCGAAAAGATCAAGCCATCATCTCTAGAAAAAATGAATTTTTCTTCAAAAGTCGAGATGTAAATTTTTTTGAAAATTTTCATTTCCATCCCTGATTAAACCCATCAAAGTGTTTCAGTTAGTATTTTTCGGAAAAAATTTGCAGGGCTTCTTTTTGCTGCGTCTTTCAGGAAGTGAGTATCGACAATTTTTTTTGAGATTATCTGGCAGTAGATAGACTAAAAACCTGTTTTTAACCTGTTGCAAAGATTTTTTTGTTTTAAAAATAATTCGAAAATTGGACTTTTTACCTCCGACACCAAGGTAATACAGCCTAAAATAGTACGTGGATGCCGTCAAGATCAAAAAAATAGAAAAATTAAAACAGTTAACTGTTTGTTACACAGTCAGTTGCTGTTGACTGTGAAATACAGTTATTGTGTTTCCTCTAAAAAGCCACCGGGCAGCTTTATTTTTCGACCCTGGAAAACTGAAATATTTGAGGTCATTTTTGAAAATTTTCGATTCTCTTAAGCAAAATTTAAAAAAGTAGAATCGGTAGAGTCTTTAGTAGTTAACGAAAAAATTAACAAAACAAACAGCCAAAGTCGTTTTTGAGTGATTAGTGTTTCAGGTACGCGTGTGCGAAAAAAAAAGTTTTTTTGAATAACTTCAGATTTTTCAATATGCAAGTGTTTTGGCCAGAGTTTTGGCCTTTAAAAAGTAGTATCCTTTGAAAAAATAAAAAGATAGCATTTTTCTAGACACACACACATGGTGGAGTACTTGAATAATAGGAAAATACATGAATTTCAGGTTCTCTCTCACTTGAATTAGGATTATGGATGCAGCTGTATATTGTGGTGGTAGTGATAGTAGACTTGCGCAACTGCCATCACGGGCGGGAATAATTGGTGTATATGGGTGAGAAGATTACTCAATACATACCCCCTGAATCAAGTTATTCAAGGGGTGGCTGGCCAATGCGAAATATTTCAGTAGTACTGCCACTACTTTTTAAACAATTGTTTTTGCTGTCCGAGGCATTTTCTTTTTTTTCATATTTCTGGCAATTTCTTTTTCAAATTTTATCACCAATCAATTTTTTGTATAAAAATGATAAAAAAAAACTTTTATTTACATTTTTAATCATTATTATAAAAAAATGATTGGTGAAAAAAATTGAAAAAAATCGCCTTGGTACCCCAAGCTGATTTGACTGGGGGGAGGGTGCTCAGGTTCAAGTGAGCCAAGTTTGTTGTCAAAATTAAACCTGGGAAGAGTCAAAACGACGAAAAATAAGAATTCTATAGTTGGGCGGTTTTGAACCGATTGTCTTCCCGGATCCGAATCCGTTGAGATCAAAACGAAATAACTACATGGAGATGAAATATATTTTAAAGTATTCGAGTGCTACAAATGTTTCTAGGTGGTCGAGTCAATGGCCATATCTCAACTTCTTGTAATTATTTTGACCTAATCTCAACGAATTTGTATGAAAGAAGACATTTTGGTATTAGGCCTCAAACACAATGAGGAGGCTGTTTAACGATCCAAAATCAGATTTGTCACTCGGAAATGGCAATAACTTTTTTTAAAAATTTTTAAAAAATGTTCTGTTGGTGCCATATTGTAGCTTAGATTCAGAGCTACCAGATGATATATTGATAAAGTAGGAGTTGTTTGAAATTTTAAGATAAAAAAAGAAAGAATCCGGGGAGGGGGGAGGGGTGGGCCAGGAGGCGTTAATTGCAGTAGCGCCGAAAAATTTATTGCCATTTCCGAGCGACAAATTTGATTTAGGGAGTTTTAAAAAAGTTCAAAATTGTTAATTTTTTTCATCAAAGTTTCAAAAGTTACCGAATAACCTTTAACCCGCTATCCCCTCATTCAAAAATCGTGTTTGTGGCATTCTCTGACCCACTTTTTGTCCAGCACTCTAAGGTAAGTTACTGCCCATTTTGTAGCGAACAATACTTTTTGGCACGAATTCTGGTTTCTATTATTAGCTTTGAACTTTTGAGCTTTTTTAGGTAATAACACTATCAGAAAGGCCTGCAATTCCCTGATATGTCGTTAGAAACTAGAATCGCAGGGCTGCCTGATGGTGTAATCACCTTCAAAAAAACTAAAAATTTCAAAGCTACCGTATTTCCTCTATTAAAAGTCCTGCCCAAAATCAGGATCTTTTAAATTTATTCTTGCCTTTTTGATGCATTTTTTGGTTTTCCCACTCATGTTATATGCCAAAATGTAGCTGGCAATCTGGACTACATTTTGGTATGACACATAAGCAAGAGCCGATTAAAAAAGTTGGTTAAAAGTGCAAAGGATATATTCAAAAAATTCCGGATTTTGGGCAGGGCTTTTATTAGAGGAAATACGGTAATCAGACGAAACCAGAAGTTGCGCCAGAAAAAAGTATCACTAGCTACATTTTGGATGGCAACTTGCCTGAAAGCAATCTTCAAAAAGTGGCTCAAAATTACAATGCAAATAACACGATTTTGGAAAAAGGAGGTGGCGGATCAGAGAGACTATCACAAGTCAGACAGTCTTTTTGCCCGAATTTTGTTTGATGAAGTAAATCTGGATGTTTTCAGATTTCTCGCTATGTTATCCACCCTACTGTTAGCCTTTTCCTTGTCCTTGGTTGCTGAAAGAATAGAAGTAATCATGGCCAGTGCTTTTCATCAGCTTAATAAATCCTAATTTTTAGGCGACACCCTCGGTTTACTCCTGTCCTCTGGGTGGAGGAGGAGGACTTGGATTGGGTGGTTTGGCTGGAGGAGGCATGCCTGGAGCTATTGGATTTGGTGCTGGCATTGGAGAAGTGTAAGTTGGACACATTTTTCAGATTACATTAAGGATTCACAGTGGACTGCAGTTAAAAGTTGCACGCAGTTAACAGAATACAATCGAAGCTTCCAAGTCCTGGGCTTGAAGGGCTAGGAACGCGCACACTCAATTGCCTTAGCTATGAATTCGAGCAGATAATAAATACGTTGAGAAATTATTTTTGCCAAGTTTTAGTGAGAAAAAAATTAATTAAAAAAAGGTGTCTAGCTATCCTCCAGTATTACCTCGGTTGGTCTCCCACGACAAAAAGTCGACTTTTGGTCAAAAAATTTTTGGTCGGCCAAAAGACCAAGACAATTCAATATACCAAAAAAATATTTTGCCTTGAAATTGGAAGAAGAAAAAGATTTCGAAATAAAACAACAGGGGGCCAAAGCATATTTATTTTTCGGGCCACACTAACACATGCGGAGCCAACATATTTTTGGCACATAAGTGCTAGAACATCAAAAAACGCGTTTTGGGTGCTCTTAGGAAGTGAGCGAACAAGGGGAGTCCAGTCCCAACTTCCTACCTTCATAGTAGGTAGCCTTTACAGACCTACACTTAACATGGCCGACTTATGTGCGATTAACTGTAAATTGTGTCGTATCAATAAAAATCACGGTTAGCAATAAATCTATAAAATTTAGATGTGGTTGGGGCAGTTTTCTTCACTATTACACCTGCTGTGAGAACTATCCATTCCAGTGCTGTTTCCAGTTCGAGACCTGGGCTGTGTAAGTCATACCTTCGTAGATTATAGCTCTTGTAATCATCTATTCGGTTGTCGCGTAAGTTCGTTCGGTTTTTTGAAGAGGTATATAAATTTTCATTTTTAAAGTGAATAAACAAAATGTCATATGCCGTTTGGTAGCTCTGTTTCTCCTCTTTCGAATGATGCATCACACTTTATTTTTCACAACAATTTTCAGGTAGAAACAATGAAACAAATCAATCAATAATGTATTCTCCTTCACTGTTTATGACTTCTTCCCACCTTTCTGTAAGCTTGAAGATTCCGCGTTTGAAGAAGTCCGCGTCTTTGTAGATAAAGAACTCATTGAGCCCGTCTTCCAACTCTTGATCATTTTCAAACGTGACACCATGGAGATTGTTTTGCAAAGATCGGAAAAAATGAAAATCGGATGGAGCAAGATCGGTTGGTTGGAAAGTTTTGCCATATCCGCCGTATTCTCCAGATCTTGCTCCATCCGATTTTCATTTGTTCTGATCTTTGCAAAACAATCTCCATCAATGATCAAGAGTTGGAAGACGGGCTCAATGAGTTATTTATCTCCAAAGACACGGACTTCTTCAAACGCGGAATTTTCAAACCTCCAGAAAGGTGGGAAGAAGTCATAAACAGTGAAGGAGAATACATTATTGATTGATTTGTTTCATTGTTTTTACCTGAAAATTGTTGTGAAAAATAAAATGTGATGTATCATTCGAAAGAGGAGAAACAGAGCTACCAAACTGCATATAACATTTTGTTTATTCACTTTAAAAATGAAAATTTATATACCTTTTTTTAAAAAACCGAACGAACTTATGCGACAACCGAATAGATAAATGGCATAGATATGCTTAATTTTTTCATGTTTCAGAGTGTTCCTGTCAGTGATGATTGTAATTTTGGTGGGACTGTGTCTGTTTTCTGTCGGCAGATTTGTGTCTTCCAGGCAGGAGTAAAGCTACCTATTTGCAACTGTTTATTCTTTGTTTCAATAAAGAACAGTCTATTTGCAATCCATTCTTATTACCTACACTTTGTTCAATCCACATTAAAGGGGCATGTTCACCTGTTCAAAATTTGTCACTGCCAATTCAGAGAATTTCGCCCAATCATTGAACTTCTGTACGGATTTTTCAACTTGGTTTCTAACAAAACAAGGCCTAGAACTTAAATTTAGGTAAAGTTTTGTTAGAAACTAAGTTAAAAAGTCCGTATAGAAATTTAATTAATAGAATTTTTAAATTGGCGGGAACAATCGTTGTCGTAGACGGGTTACTGAATTTACTGAGTTCTCAAAAAAGGAAACGAAAAGCAATACAATATCAAAAATTCATCTTTCCAAATATTTCTGACAAAAAATGATGCATGATTTTTTAAGCGCTTTCTTCCTTTCTCGGATTCCGCACAGTCTTCTTCCATGGTCATTGACCTTGCAATGCAAAGCTTCAAATGATTGTTCCGAAAGCAGGCCCCAGAAATGGTGTTCTTGCATAAATTTGCCGACGTGCTGACGAAGAATATGACACTTCGGTGTAATTGACCAAGTTAGAAAAATGTTCTAGAAATATCCTGATTGTTTTTTCAGATTGTCTGTGTATATTTGAAATTTACTCTTCACTTACTCTTCTTTCAAGAAATTCTAACACTTTTAAACGGCCATAACTTTTTTTCTAGGGCGAATTTTAAAATTTTGTAAACGCAGATCGACTCAGAAAACATATACAATTTTTTTAGTATAAACACGATTTTCGCTTGGTCCCCCCTGTGGTTGGGGCACTGGTCATCCCGATCCATCCCATGACCAGGACTGAAACCACAGGGGGGACCAAGCGAAAATCGTGTTTTTTACATTATATACTAAAAAAATTGTATATTTTTTCTGAGTCGATCTGCGTTTACAGAATTTTAAAATTAGCCCTAGAAAAAAAGTTGTGGCCGTTTAAAAGTGTTAGAATTTCTTGAAACATTTCTTGCCCAGCAGTGTTAAAAGCGTAAGAAATCACTTATGCAGAGAATTTTGGTGGGTGACGTTGATTATCTAGGTCCTTCTCCAGTTAGCAAACTTCCTTACGTGATTCCCTATGAATGTGAGCAATTAATTGAAAACGAAAATTTTTCTGAATGAAAACCTGTGAAGCGCTGGTACCATTTGTTACATACAGTCGACTATCTCCATAGTGATCACCCAAGGCACCAACCAAATCTGATCACCACGGCGGGTGATCACTATGGAGAGCAAGGGTGCACCGGAAGTTCCGATTTCCGATTCTGATGTTTTCTGGGTTCCGATTTCCGAAAAAAAATGAATCAAATTTCGGAATTTTCGGTGATAGTAGTAGAGGAGCCTGCAGCTGTACTGTTGGTGTCGAACGACTCAAAGCATCTGACTTCATTTACATGCTCGGCTGTGTCTTCCAGATAGTTGGCTTCAAAGTTTTAGGTTTGGTTTTCCAGGGCTGCCAGGGCCGTATGAAGACACTCAGTTCACATGAGTATTCAGGTATACTTTCATCAAAGAATTTCTGTTATTAATGTCTTTTTCTTGATCCACTCGAGCATCTCCTACTTGGCATCTGAGTCTTTGAATACGACTTCGAATTATTTTATTTGTATTTGGAGACAAACTAGTACGTTAATGTATTCAGGAATAAAAAGTTTCGACCCTACCGGAGTATACCCCCCCCCAAATGAAATTTTTTTAAAAGTGTTTCCAAACACCCTATATCAACCTAAAATCACCTCAGAAGTGACAAGCTCTCTGCCCCTCTGGGGCGCAGGGGCTTGGTTGCTTGGGGTTGAGATGCGCACACCCACATACCTTAGACGCAAATCACTGAAAGTGACTCTGGATGCATAAAAATGTATGCATACCAGAGTTTCTTTATGCGGTAGGCCCCAGCTAACAAAACTATGTTCAAATTCCATCTTTTGGGGCCAAGGAACCCTCAACATCTGATTTACTAAGTTATAATAAACAGAAATCAACTAAAAATACCAAAATTCAAGATTTAAAAATCGACTTTTATAGAAAAAGTAGGTGAAAACATCTTTTTATCGTGTTCAACGTGTAGGAAATGCTTAAAAATGGTTAAAATGGTGTTTTGAAAAAGTTCAAAAAAAATTTCATTTGGGGGGGGTATACTCCGGTAGCGCCAAAGTTTCTATAATAATTTCAAAAAGATGGCTTTTTATCAAAATAAGACCGAAAAATAGGGTTGTCGAATCGAACGCTCGAATATTTTCGAATATCGAATCGAGTGCTCGACAACCCTAACCAAAAATACAACAATTTCTACATACATTCATGTTCAAAAAAGTATTTTTGGACCCAAAGTAAAAGTAGCCAAAAGTAGCTAATTTTTTTTGAAAATGTGTTTTCAAAAATAATTCAACACATAAATGTTTTTGGCATTCATTTTTCACCTCCTTCTCAACGTTTGCTATGATAGCAATTGACTAATAGCAAGCAAATTAATAATCAACTCAACATGGCCAACACAAATTTTTCATTGGATTTGGATCTGGTAAGTCTTGCAAATTTACTGTTACGAGAGTGGAAAATAATGGTTTTTACAGTCACAGTTGACAGTTTTTCACAATTTTTACATCTTAGCTGAATATTTCTAACGGTTAACAGTAGTTCACGGTTCACCCTCCTTTCCGCAAAACTCCTTTCCGCAAACTCCTTTCCGCAAACTCCTTTCCGCAAAACTCCTTTCCGCAAAACTCTTTTCCGCAAAACTCTTTTCCGCAAAAAATTTTTAAATAAGGTTTTTGGTCAATATTTTATCTAAATTATTTCACTTTTCTTTCTTCTGCAGTTCTGCTGGCTGATCCATGTGCCAACCTAACCAAGTGGTCGTCCATTTGGTGTAAATATATTTTTTATGATTTTCGGTTTCTGAACTTGATTTAAAAAACCCGATTTTTGCGCTAATTCAAGCATTTTACCGTGTAACATCTATTAATAGATCCAGGTCTATTATTTTTCAACACTCTCGAAATCTGGAAAATTTTGGGTCGATCTCGAGATTTTTAGGTGTGAACCCGAAATTTAAAAAGCAGAATCGCTAGAGCCCGTGGTAGTTAAGAAAATGCAATAAAAGGTTTGCCAAATGTTCATTCTCAGCTGAGATATAACTGTTTAAAGTCGAGGGGTGTCTATCATTATAGGAGGGTCAATTGGCTAAATTCTAGTATACCTTTCACAGTAGTATACCTTCAGTCATAGCTTGGGACCAAGGCAACTTTTTTGAATTTAAAAATTAAAAAAAAAGTTGCCTTGGTCCCCAACCTAATTTGACTGAAGGGGTATACTGCACTTGAGTGAGGGGTATACTAGAATTGCTCCGGTCAATTAATAGAGGTTTTACGGCAAATAAAAGTTTTGTATCTGTATACCGATGAGCTTTATTCTGATCAAATATATCAACTTTCCATAACACGCATAAGGTTAGCAATAACAGGCGAAGACAGTTGAAATCTATGACAATTTTCCAGCGATAATTTCTTGGACCATATTCTTTCGAGCATCTTTCATTTCGGTCTGAGAGCCCGGTGCCACCCCTCCATGTGATTGTTTGTGCGCGTAAGACCGGCGAGAGCTGCCTTATTCTGGTTCCAGTCCGCGATTGGAAATAGCGGATCCTTGACTGACTTCCCACACTTTCGGCCCCGCATGTATGTACGCTCAAAATATTTCAGATAATCTGAAACTTAAATTTTTCAAGGTATCGTTTTTAGCAAAGTACCATTTCTCTTAACTTCTCAAATAAAAAATACCTTCCAAATTTGTAAACAAATTAAAATCCTCGATTTCATGACACGCCAACAGCTCCTCTTTGACTTCTTCGAAACCCATCGCAACTTGATTAATTGGCAGGAAAGAAAGAGCCACAAGAGATCTAAAGAGCCCTCGCACGTTGTATTGATCGTAGGCTGGCTGAAGCTGTTTCCATTGGACATGAGCGAACGCATTCTTTGAAAGGTGGAACAAGCAAAAGTTTACTTCGAATTCATCACCGAAGACATCAAAGAGAGCATTGATCGGAGCAAGTTCAAAATCTTAAAGAAGGATTTAGATCAGTTCATGAATTAGAACTTGCCTGCCATTACTGATTCAGGGCAGATATTACTGTCATAATCATGCAAGGTGTGGAACATCCGCGAGTACGTTTCTTCAGTCTTATTCGGGAGTAGAGCGTAGAAGCACGGCAACGAAGAATCCCCAATGAAATCGGTTTGCGTATTTTCTGAACCATCTGCTGTAGAGAGAGATCCGAAGGCAAAAGTATCAGCTGTTCATCCGAGAGATTAGATTTTGCAGCTTCCACGATGAGACCAGACCTCATTCCAATACTTCGCACTGCATCTTCTTTCACTTGCACGATGCGTTGACGTAGCTGAAAGATACTTTACATAAGTAAAAATATCAATAATTACGAGCCTGGAAATTGCTTTGACTCCTCCGACACGTGTGCGACTTAACTTGGGTCGGATTCTCAGTAGAGCCATATTTGGAGATTGCTCTTCCACCACAGATTCTAACGCAACGCCAGTTCTGAACTGTCTTCACAGAATTTGAATAGGCTCTACGCATTTGATAACCGTTACACATCACTAGCATATTTCCTTTGCTCGTTTTGCTTATTGACGCCATTATCTATAAAATACAGTTCATATCAGCTAATTTTGACCTATGAGAAAAAGCACACGCAAGAGTGAAAACATAGACAATATAAAATTGAAATAATTTAGATAAAATATTGACCAAAAATCTTATTTAAAATTTTTTTGCGGAAAAGAGTTTTGCGGAAAGGAGTTTTGCGGAAAAGAGTTTTGCGGAAAGGAGTTTGCGGAAAGGAGTCTGCGGAAAGGAGTTTTGGAAAAGAGTTTTTGGAAAGGAGTTTGCGGGAAAGGAGTTTGCGGAAAGGAGTTTTGCGGAAAGGAGGGTGAACCGTAGTTCACTACGTTTCAATGAAACAATTTCGATCAATTATAAACAAATTATTTTTAACTATTTCATCCAAAGTCAGCAGTTATTAGCTGTATTGAAATAACGTAAATTTCCAAAAAATGCCTACCTGTTCTCCAACTTTACTGATGTGATAATTAACTTATTTTCAGCTCGAAAAAGAGATCCAAGCCAATGAGCAAGACCGCCGCAACAAAGCTACAGCTTCAGCACCCGGCTATTCCGAACTAACTGGTCAAATAGCGGGATCTGTTATCCACCAACCCAAACGTCCAGCCAACGGCTTGCCCGTAGAGCCCAGTTATGACACCGACTTTGACACATTGGACGAGCCTGTTTGGGACACCATCAACAGGGATTTAAAACTAGTCAGTGGCAAATTTGCCCAAGTATTGGTACCGGCTAAGAAGGAGCAAAATGTGCTAAAGAACTGGGATCTATGGGGCCCACTCTTTATTTGTGTGGCTCTTTCATTGTAAGACTGGATTACTTAAAACTCTCACATTCGTTCCAATTGTGCAGGAAATTTTAGAATACTGCAAGGGAATGCGTCCAGCAAAGGCCCTCAATTCACCCAGGTGTTCTCGCTAGCCTTCTTTGGATCTTGCGTGGTCACCTTGAACATCAAATTACTAGGTGGAAAAATGTAAGTGTTGAAACAAAGGGACTATTAAATAATAGCGTAGCTAGCCCCGAATGTAGCCTTCCTCTTTTTTAAAATTACTACTAAAATTACTAGTCATACCCGAAATTCGTTACCCGACTCGAACAATTTCGGGTGCTAAACAAATGTAGCATTCACAATACAATTTGAGACTTGTTAGAATAATTCAATTATAGATTTTGATACACAGTCCCTATTGACATAGCACCAGGATTTACGGGGAGTAGTTTAAAATTCCTCAAAAAAGATCATCAAATTTTTGCAATTGGGGCAGAAAAGACTCAACAAAGCACCCTTAAAATTGCCAAACACAGTGAAGGATCGAAATTGAGGGAATAGTTATTGATCGAGAGTCCATTTCATAGCTACTCTAGTTACTGTTGAACTAGTTACTGCTGGTCTAACTAACAAAGTCAGCTGCTGACACACCAAAAAAATAAAACTATAACCAAACCACGGTTCTGTTAGAGAAATCCGCTTCGGCAAAAACCAACCAAGACGTACAACCAAACTGTCGAAGCTCTTGTGTATAATCTCTTGTGTTAAAACATACTGGTACCCATCAAGAAAAACAGAACGAACGAAATAACCATAAGCTTTATTGTTTAATACCAACAAAACAACAGTGTATAGAAATGACAAAATGAAGATATTGTGTAGGGGAGACCAGCGTACTTTAGATGCAGAAGTTCTACTTGCGCCACCCAACGATCACCTGCAGATAGAGTTCAGATTACCCTATTCGCAGCTAACATGCTCAAAAGTGGGTCTTACTGAATCCCTGTACATCCCCACCACTGCATTGTCACAGTTCTGCTTGATGAATTGACGTAGGGACAGCGGCTCAAGCACTATTTCGTAGTCGGGATCCAGTATATCCAGCGTCTCCAAGAGGAACTTGAGCTGCAAATTATGCGGTTATTCTAGAGAAACATTAAAAAGATATATTAGAAAACGTTGAACAATCCTCGGCACCAATAATGAAAACCTTTCACACAACCGCTAATTTACACTTTTGCTAAAAAACCAAAGACTTACATCAACAAATTCGGGTGAGTGCAGATAAACCACGGCGTGAATAAAGTCTCGAAGAGCTTCTGCGCGGTCAGTCCCCTTGTCCGACGATGAATTATTATCTACCCTCGAAGAGGGCTAAAGTTTAAATCTAAAGGCGTAAAAGTCTAATGGCCAAAACAACTAACCGCAATATTTTCCTTAATCAGTCCATTCAGCTGCTGCTCTTCTTCAGAATCAGAAGAGTCCTCCGGCCTCCACCTACTTTGTACACCCATTGGAGGAAGCGAAGCATTCTTGGCTAGCACTGATCTTTCAACTTTTACTTGTTGCTGCTGCTTCACATTCTTCGCTGCCGGTAGAGAAAACTTGCTTCTGGGAGGTACCACCAAATCATCAGACGATCTTTCGGATAGAAAAACTGTAGACGGCTGCAAAAGCATAAATTATAATACCAAAACACGAAAAAATGCCAGCTTTAATAGATTTCCAACATCAAAGAGTAAATTGCCTCTGACCAAACGGCTTTCATCTCAAACTCAGCACATTGTTGAAGATGATAAAGAAACCGGCAAAAAAATCAGGATTTGGACTTTTCGCAACCCGTCAAAGGACTCACCTTGATTTTTACTTCCTCTAATTTCACATCATCCGAAGAAAGGCGTGGTTGACGGACTGGTGAATTTACGTGCTCTATTTTATTTTTGCCTACCGACTGCTCCCTTGCTCATCAGATGAACTGCTGCTACGCCTGTGGACCTGATGGAGATGACGAAGAGTGTTCTGCACCTTGCGATTAGCCTTGCTCCATACGCCTCTTCAAAGCTCTTGCAGACGTTAGAGTCAATAATTCCAGCTCATTGTGGCAGAAGTCCATAATAATCCGGCCGAATTTGTCTCTTTGGAAATAGCTTTTTAGGACCTGAAAAACTAGGTTGTTGGTAGCTCAGGTATTTTTTTGTAACTGGCTTACTTCCTTGGTCAGCTCCATTTTGTATTTTTTGGCATAGCCATCACGGAGTTCCTGCAGGCTGACATTGTTTTCCTGACCTCCACATAGGTGTACTATCTCTGCTAGTTGCATTCTTCCCTGGAAATTGAGGGAAATTAAAGTTAACTGTGGGAAATAGCCAACTTTTTTAACTATTTTTTTGGGAAACTTGACTATGAAAAACAGTTGACTTCGCACTGCAACACACATCCACCCCCAAAGGATAAGATATTTGGTGTTTTTGGGTCTCAAATGGTGAGTGGGAGAATACCCTCGATTTTTTATTTAAGTAATATTTATATAGACAAACGAACCTCTAGTAGTCGACCCTGATTTTCCTCAAGCATAGCCCTGGCGAATTTCTCGTGCTCCTCTTGAACTTTTCTGAATTAAAAGAGAATAAAAAGCTGTCCAAAAGTTAGATATCGAAATATAACCTAATATATATCTAATATATAATCGAGAAATGGATATCAAAAACACCCACCTTAAAGCAACACTCTCAGTACCAGTTCGTCTATCCAGAACTGGTGCCAATGGCCCATTGTTCCAGTCCTCCTTGAGCTTGGCACTGAAGAAAGTTCGGCCGTCTGGCAGTAGGGATATTGTGATGTACTTCTTCATTTCGGTTGATTTGATGAAGACCTCGAAGTTGCTGAAGCCCAAACGCATGGCAACTTCATGGGGGTATAAACCGGTGTCCATTCTGAAAACAACATTTTTGCCTGATCACATAGGAGTGCAAAGAAAATTGTCAAAGCGGCCTACAGTCAACTACAAGAAAGATATTAGAGTCGACTGTAGGAAAAAGTATTCAGCTAACTAAAAATGTAAAAACTTACTGGAAACATTCTACTAGCCTAGTTACCGACGAAAATCCTTTCTAGATCCCTCAGTCTTAGAAAGAAGAGTTGCAGTCAATTGGTCAACCACATAATCCAGTAATTCACGGTCATCCATGTTCTCCACTCTTTCTACCTTCTTGCCACCATAGCGGGGATTCATAAGCATTTTGGGAAGAAGTTGGAGATGGAATCTGACAAATAAGTGAATGATCGCTCTGGAGAAAATTAAAGTTCCAAAATTGATCAAAAATTATATCAGTTGAATATCAATTTTATATGCAGCCTGGAGACCGTGTCTGCCATAAATTAAATCGGACCGCATGTTAAATAGGGATGTCACTATTTTGACTTAATACCAAGGGAAATACCAAGAGTTAGGCGAATTTTAAATTGCAGGTGTATGTTACATCTGCAATGCGCTCATATAAATTCGCCAAGTTTTAGAGCTGAAATAATAAGAAATTCTACGACTCTACTCTATTCAATAAAGTTACGTAAATAATTTTGAATCCCACCAGACACAAGCCCTATCTTATCCAAGAGATTTGATCAAAAACTATTCAAATCACCAGATAATGACAACTGGTGATGATACCTAACAGGAAAGACGACGACCACATCTATAATATTTCGATTTATTGGCCCTTACCGCCAGAACAACAATGTACAATTTGAAGAACAATTAAATCTACGGTGACAAATTACGAAAAGGTCTTGAAATTATGCAAAGGAGACCAGCATCCATCCAGAGTAGCCAATTCTACTTGCGCCAACCAACAACCACCTACAGATGGTAAAGCTCGGGTTATTTCTTAGGTACTAAACAAAATGACTCACTAAATCTTTGTACATTCCGACCACTGCCTTGTTGCAGTTGCGCTTGATGAATTGACGAAGGGACATCGACTCGAGAACCACTTTGTAATTGGGATCCAATGCATCCACAGTCTTCAACAGGAACTTGAGCTGCAAAATTTATGGTTAACTGTGGCAAACAAAGAGCATGCTGGAAAAAATTTTAAAGTCAATCATGACTTCTAAGCCTTCTGCCAGTTTACACTCTCTTTGAAAAATCAAAGACTCACATCAACAAATTCGGGTGAGCGAAGATGAACCACGGCATGAATAAAGTCTCGGAGAGCCTCTGCACGATCAGTCCCTTTGTCCGACGATGAATTACTGTCGGCCTTCGGCGATGACTAGACTAGAAAACGTAAAAACCAAAAAAAAACTAAAAGCAAAATAACTCACCACGATATTGCTCCTAGTCAATCCATCCAGCTCTTTTCGGAATCAGAAGAGTCTTCGGGCCTCCACCTACTCTGCACACCCATTGGAGGAAGCGAAGCATTGTTGGCCGGCACATATCTCTCGACTTCCACTGGTCTCTTCGGCTTCGTATCCATCTCTGTCTGCAGAGATGACTTGGTAGCTGCTGTTAACACTTCAGATGGTCTGCCGCATGAAAGAAGGGAAGAGGGCTGCAAAAAAGAATCTAATTACAACTTGTACATAGATAACAAAAAAAATTTCACCCTCACTTCCTCTTGCTGCTCATCATCCGAAGAGCTGGATAGCTGGTGAATGGATGGACTTCTGCGCCCTACTTCCTTTTTGCTTCTTCCCTCTATCTGCTCCCCTTGCTCATCAGATGAACTGCTGCTACGCCTGTGGACCTGATGGAGATGACGAAGAGTGTTCTGCACCTTGCGATTAGCCTTGCCTCCATACTCCTCTTCAAAGCTCTTGCAGACGTTAGAGGAAGTGCAACCACCATCCTTGTTGTTGAACAGAGAGGAAGGAAATAGTTTCTCGGTCTTGACTTGAGGCTGACCGGAAGACGAATTCTGCTGCTGAGATTTGCTCGGAGACACAAATTTGACGCGCTTTTCAATCAGAGACCGAGGCAAAGAGAACTTGCTAGGAACTTCATGCTGCTGCTCAGAAGAATCCCCAAAGATTGTTTCCACGTTCATCTCATCTGTATATTCCATAGCAATTTTCGGCAGAACTGGTCTCAGCATTAAATCCATCCCATTAGTAAACTTAACATGGTACTAAACCCGTTTATATCAGACAAAGAAAAAGACCTACTCCTTTACGGCGAACCGATCGATCATACGGAAACGGAGCAAATTTTCTTTCCTTTTGCACATTCTTCTTGGACTTTTCGTATTGCTCTTGTAAGGCCAGCTTTTCAGTGTGCATTTGGACAATTTCTGCAAACGAAACGGATAAGCGGATAGACACATATCGCCTTAGCAAAACAGTTGAACTCGTTTTGAAATAACTTTTGCATATAATGCAGGGCTCGGATCTGTCCTTATAAATAAAATTTGTCCTTATTTTGAGACACTAAATTTTATTTTTTTCTGGAAATTTACGTCAAAATCTTGCTGCTCTGCGTTTGCATAATTCGGAAATTAAATTTATATAAATAGGTATAGCTCTTAGCAAAACCTGTACACATTTTTCACGTGATAACGCTTTTAACAACCTGTAGCTAATCGTCTCTTACGACACCCAACCAGAATAAAATAACTCACCTTTGTATGGCTTACGAAGTCGCAGAAACATCATTCCATGCATTTGATCAGACCTAGATACGATGAACTCTTCACGGCACATCTCGATAAGAATCTTGCTTGGACTGTCGCGAGCGAAAAATTTGCGGAGTTCCTTATGACAAAAGTAAAATGACCAAAATTACAAAAAAGAGGAATAGCCTACATCTTTGGCTAAAACAACATTGTACTTTTCGAGATAAGCGGTTTGCACTTCTTGGTAAGAGATGTCCTTGATTTCAGCGCCGAGTTTGTAAGCCAGGTCCACGAGCCTTCTTTTGCCCTGAAAATAACAATGTTGTAACACAATCCGTGGACTGCCTACTGTATACAGTTAACCACGATCATATATCTCAAAAAAGTCAAAAATATGTCAGCAGCACTGATACAGTCAATTATTTTCTTATTTTTAACCATGTAGATGCAATTACTATGGATGAACCATTTAGATAAGGTGATTGTGGTCTGCTACTTTAACAATCATTTGCAGGGTGTCTCTACAATACCCAACACTCCGACCCTCTAGATGGCACAGGAATTAACACAAAATAAATTTTAAACACTATATATGAAAAATTGCTCCTCGATTCTGGGTGGCTCAGTGAAAAGGAATTTCGAAAAAATTGTCAATGAAAAAAGTGACAATACATCGTGACCTCAAGAAAGAGGGAGTCGACCGCAATACTGAAATGTCTCTGACCGAGTGTTTTGCAAATGCACAAGGCAGTGTGGAAATTAAAAAATTCAGCTCACCTCCAAGACCATCCCCCGAAATTCTGGCTGCATTGCTCTGGCCATCTTCTCGTTTTCATCCTTCTCTTTCCTAAAACATGTAAGTCAAAAAAAGCTACTTGTAAAATGGACTAACCTGCTTTCAACATAGTTATCGCTAGCGAGTAGGTTGGAGCGGATGTGCTTGATCTTAGGGTTCGGACGCGGTAGATAGAGCGTCGTTTGTCCACCATCGTCCAGTCGAATGTTCACATATTCGCTCATTTTGTCGCATTTGATGAAGGCCTCGAACGTCGGAAATCCCAGTTCATAAGCAAGAAGCGCCGGGTTGTATCCTGTATCCACTCTGCAATTAAATGGCAATTAACTCTATATAAAATGATAGCTGAAGAAAAACTCACTGAAAGTCCCTTTCCAAATCCTTCATTTCGGTGTAGGGGCGAGCGCGAGAATTGAGTGTCAAGAACAGCTCATAGATGATTTCTCGGAGGGAAGGCATTTCCACCTGCTTTGGCTCTCCTGGATTGATTCTCATTTTTGGCTTCTAAATTTTTTAGGAGATTAAGCGAATAGGAGAAGTAAAGACACAGCGAGACACAAAATCATAGATAACTTGAACGAAAGGGATTTGGGACAAACACAGGCAACACAAAATCAATTATATCACCCACCACCTAAATACCCACAAATTGTAGTCATTCTTTGACGATTTTCTACTAATCTATCACTCCTAGGAAACGAATTCTAATTCAAGCCTGGAACTTTTAGGGCAACAAAGCGCCCGAAAAAAAACTTCTCAGAAAAATTAATCAGATTATTGTGCGACCTAATCCGGTAATTTGATGATGCGCATAGTAAAGCATGAAAAGCAATGTTTGTGATCCGCAGTTGTAACTTTGTCCTGCATAATCAAACATCAATAATATAAAACCATTGGAGATCGGGCCAGGGTGCCATAGTATCCGAGTGTCACATTGTCCAGGCTTGACTGTATGCTCAAAAGAACCCTTCTTGAGCATCATTATAAGCATAGTCGAGTTGACCCCTCAACTTTTAGGGGTCAACTTTTTCCAAAGTGCTAATCAATTTTTTGAGGAGAAAGTGCCAAATCTGATATTTGTGACCTCCACTCAACTTTTTGAGCTCTACAACATGGCATTAACAGAAATTCAAAATCTTGTCTCTACAAACTTTTAGCAAATGTTGACCCCTCAACCTTTTTCATCCACCGATTTTTATACGTCAAATATTCATAAATCACTCGGAAAAAATGTCCAAATTTTCGTGTAGAGCTCAAAAAGTTGCTCTAGGGTCATAAATATCAAAATAAAAAAATTAAAAAAAAATATTGACATTTTTTGAATTTAAGAAAAAGTTGACCCCGACTATGATTTCGGCCATTGGTAAAAAAATTAAAAATTTTTTTTTTGCTTCAAAATGGAAATAAGCACTGGAATCCAGTGACTGGATAAATGACCTTTTTTCTTTCAAAACGGTGCTATTATTGCGAAAATTATTTCCGAATGATTGATTCATTTGCATGCGGGCAGAGTTGTCGGGATGGCGCTATGCACGTTTCATATTTTTTTTATCTCAGCTCCAAAATTCAATTAATTTCAGTTCCTTTTTCCAAGCCCTTTGTGTGATCGGCTACTGCCTTTTGCCCAGTGTGTTT
>JAMRYI010001397.1:0-27244 GCA_029231635.1 Ditylenchus weischeri | reverse complement strand
TTTTATTGACAGGTATATATGAGGAAATACGGTAATGACCTACCAGAGATACAAACTAATCCCGCCACCCTGCCCATGCCTCCACCTGAAAATTTTGCTCAGCGCCGGTGCCTCCTACCTTGAAAAATTTGCCCAGCGCCGGCACTAACGCCCGGTTGAAAATTTGGTTTTTGCTGTATATTTTACAAAAAAAATAGTACTTTTATAAACAGGTATATTGACAAGTATAATGTTTCATAATTTGTACAGAAAATTCAAAGGTACATTTAGATGTTTATAAATTTTTGATTAAAATTAAGCAAAGATTTCAATTTTATGAGATTCGGGCCGGAATTGGATTTATGACCACTAGTATTAAATGTAAGCTGTGAGAATAATCTTTCAACTCATTCTGAAGTGGCTGGCATTGGTAAAACCACAAAAGCTAGCTTTGAAAGCTTTGCAAACTCCTGAATTAATAATTAATCCAAAATAATTAAATTTTTTGCTTCTTACCTGGCTTTTTTCGGCCCAAAAATCTAACCCAGACTCCTCACTTTTTTTTTCAATACAACATCAAAACAAGAGTTTATTTCTGCAAATAAAGTAGAAAATGTTTCGGAAGTCGATTGGGGATTTTCAATTTCTACTGTCCCAAATCCAAAAGGTGAGTCTTCGAATTCACAAATAGAGTGTCAACTTAAAATTGAGAAAACTTGGGTTTTTAATATCGGACAGTAAAATTTCGGAAACAGCGCCGGAGCCATAGTTGCTTAAAAACAGCGCCGGGCCAGCGCCGGGTCAAAAAATTTTAGCGCCGGCGCCAGCGCTAAAATTTTTCATTGGCCCCAGCGCCGGCGCCGAGCGCCGGGTCGGCGCTGTTTTTTGCCGGGGGCAGTGCCGCCGCCGGCGCTAGCGCCGGCGTCGGAACAACACTGCTCATAAACAAGACCCACCATGTTAAAACACCACTAATTATGAGCTTCAAGAAGGGACAGGAATAATTTTCAACGGTAGACAAACTACAACTTTGCGAACAACTTAGCGACATACACTGGTTTATAGTGCCAAAAACTTCAGCACCACTGGAGCAGCAGTGACTTGCTCAGTTTAGATGATGAAATCCTTTCCTACTAGATGCTCCTGCTTTCTTAGATAGTAAAAGTGTTCTGAAAGCTCGATTTGACATGTTAACTGAATACACTCACAAAATCAATGTGTTCCCAGCAGATCTTCGAGATATTGAAGTGTTGCCACTGACAGAAGCATTAACTAAGCTAGGACTGTCAGTTGTAGATGCCGCTACAGACGCAGCTAACGCAGCAAATTCTGGGACCTCACTCCATCAATGTTGTTCTCGGCTATACTTTGTCAAGAATAGCAAAAGACTGCTTTGTTGAAAAGCACCAACATGCATACGTAAATCTCGAGGTTGGCCGAAGCTTATGCAGAGTAACAGAGGGTCAAGTGCCTCTTAGTTCCATGAACCCTTCAGTGAACCAATGACAATCTACCAAGGTTCTCATTTGGCCAACTTAGAGCTCTATCAACTACCAACAGAAATCAATGAAATACATACACAATATGTTCCACTAGTAGCTCACATTGATGATGGCTTCCCAACCCCACAACCAGTTATTCATCGAAAATTGGGAGCAGAAGTTGATCTCAGCAGTTGCACACTACGGACGGAAGTGGCCAATAAGAGCTCTATGTGTTGGGCGATTCGGGCAAAGATGATCCGGAAAGGTTATAAATCAAGTTGTATATCAAATCCAAATATTTTTTTTGTATTTAGAATCAAATATTTGGGCGAGAGAAGCATATTGAGTGGTGTGATAAAAAGAAGACAGTGTACATACCGTAAATGTTATAACTGGTGGCCAAAAAGTTCTGCAACAAACTTTGAGATCTTTTTTAATAATAAAATTTATTTTACAAAAGCATGTTCAACCACTCATTTTGTAGCCTTAATCTTTCTCTTTCTAATGGTATATTACTTTCCCCTTTGTGCTCATTGTTTGGTTGAATAGCGGCTCAAAGAAATCAAAGGAAGAAAAATAATCTTTGCAAAGCATCTCGTTTGTTTATTTTTTTCTCTCGACATGTTTTGGTCCCGGAGTGGACGGACATCAATGGTGCCGATCCACCATCAGTACCCAGTTGGCTCAATCCGGACGGTAATATGGAAACTCCTTGCGTTGTTTCACTCCCTTTATTTTTAAAAAATTTTGGTGAATTTGTCCTAAATTTATTAACGTATACAGTCAAACCCCGATATGAAAGACCATATTCATAGAATTTATTAACAGCACTCTTCAAAAAAGTACCAAATTAACTAACATTAATTAACAAAGAGGAACATTCATTACAATATTTGATAGACTTCTTTTACTTGATGCCAGAAGTTGTAGAGCCCATCATCACCACCGAATTTCTTTAGCCAGAGAAACTCGAGGATGAATTGCTGGAATATTTTGCCCCTTTGGGTCCCTTAGCGAGCCCTATTTGCTTGCTTAAACTTCTGTCGTGTACTTTCAATCGTCTGAGTATGGACCAGCGGATCATCCGGATCAACGAAGTGTATCGAGTGGTTTATCTAAAACAAAATAATTATAATACATCAAAGACCTGTCCAAAAAAACAAAAAAACACAAGAAAACCTAGAAAACATGAAAAGCTTACAATCAAATGAGTGTATTCCGGATAATCGCGAAATCCTTGGTGAGTCGACCAACCATCAGAGACCACGATTGAGCCAGGCAAAACGAAGCACTCCACAAGACCGAGAAGAGTAGGGATGTTTCGCACAGCAACTGGGACAATGAAGCATTCGTCGCAGTTTCCTCGCTCAACGACGCCAAAATAGCTAAAAGATCCACACGTATGAAAGCTTCGTTAAAAAGCTCCGCAAACTTCCGCAATAACAAGACTAACTGTTTAAAAAATCATACCACTGTTGATTGCCAGTATGTTGATCAATCGGAACACGCCCTCTGTTGTACTTACGACGAGTCAAAACGGTTTCATCAATCTCGACGATCTTGCCAAGGCCGCCCAACTTCACAGGATGTCGTATGAAGAACTCCACGCAGATGTCCCGAAACCACTTGCGATAGTGAGCCCTTGTATTTGACGAAACAGTTGATCCATCGCTGCGTCGCATTACGCACGAACGTCCGAAACGATCTGATGTACCCAAAAGTAGGAGAACAAAAATATCTGAAGTCATCAGTAAAAAGAAAGGTGCACCATAAAATAAAATTAACCTCTTGCTAATCCAGCCTAGCATTCTCGAATATTGTTCCGTGGAAGAAGCCGATCTGTCGTTTGCACTTCTTTATGCCACATCGAAAGATTTTGCTTCCATTCGAACGCATGCAGTATTTCATTTCGTTTCCACAAACACAAAGAGGAGAGAGATGTAAAACGCCCAACAATTGAAGCCACTGCTGAAATTGCTCATCGGATTTCTCACACAGAAGCGGCATCAACTGGAAAAGATTTATCCCACGCAGTGTTTCCATCTGGAAATTGAAAATATGGGAAAAAAGACCGAAGAACGCAAGCAAAACAGAAAAAAACAAGGAATACTAATAATGAGGAAAAAATAGCAAAATGAAAAAAATCACCAAAATTTTTTAAAAAATGGAGGGGATGAAACAGCGCAAGGAGTACCCCGATCCACCATCAGTACCCAGTTGGCTCAATCCGGACGATAATATTCAGGTACCCACATGGACAGATTAACCCTTAGTATCCAGGTGGTCTGATCCAGGTGTTATCATTTGCTGACAAATAGCGCTATTGAATATAAAATCGTGTGACAAATCCTGTTTCACGGGACAAAACTGATATTTCACCCACCCCTACCCCATAACCTGAGATGTACTCCTCTGGTCCAGGTGGATATCCAGCTGAATGACCTGAAAAAATGAAATTTAGTCAAAATAAAAGAAAAAACTACTTATTCTGACGTAAAATCATCTGAGGAATCGACTTTGATAAGACTCAAATCGTGATTTTACCCAAGGTATCCGAGGTAGGTATCCCTAGGGAAGGTGGATATCCACCTAGCCGCCCTAAGAAAGTAAAGTTAGTAAAAACGAATTGGTCCACACAGAAATTGGCCAACACACGAATTGATCCATACTTTTCAAATTCGTGCATATTGAAAAATTTTGCGAGAATTTAAATTTTTTAGTCTGAACCAACCAAACCAAGTGGTCGCCCACTTGGAGCAAATTTTATTTTTACTTTTTCGGCTTCCAAAACCTGTTTTCTGGACTAACTCGGTCATGCTGAAGATGTTTTGATAGTGGTAAAATGCCGTTTTGTATGTATTTTTGAGTATCGGGAAATAATTGATTTTACCAACACTCGATTTCACCAAAACTCAAAAAATACCTACAAAACGGCATTTACCACGATCAAACCATCTTCAGCATGCCCGAATTAGTCCAGAAAACAGGTTTTGGAAACCGAAAAAGTAAAAAAAAATCGCTCCAAGTGAACGACCACTTGGTTTGGTTGGTTCAGACTAAAAATCCAATCATAACAGTGTTCCTAAGTTGAGTTCGTGGTGCAGTGGCGAACGTGATTGGATCAGTTTTTCAGGTTTGAGGTTCGATTCCATGTACTCGCATTTTTTCACATACCGTAGGGTCCTTCTGTGACAGCAAAGGAAGCAGAAAAGGCTTTTACCAAAATTTTGTTTTACCAAGTGTGCCTTTACCAAAATCAATTTTACCAAATGTGCTTTTACCAAATGTGTCTTTACCAAATTTTTACCAAAAGTTTTTTATCAAATGTGCCGTTTACCAAATATTCCTTTACCTTTTTCGGTACACCCAAAAAACGAGATTCTTTTGGCCCAGTTACGGCATTGTGCCAATTTTTCAAATTCGAATTAATGAAGTTCGAATTCGCAATAATCCTAGTTACCGTATTTCCTCTAATTAACGCGCCGGCGCGTTTATTTTTTGGATCCCCAAAAATCGGAAAAATTGGAAGTCGATCTCGACATTTTTGGCCAAAAATTAAAAATCTAAAAAGCAGAATCAGTAGAGCTTGCGGGAGTTAAGAAAATGCAGAAAAAAAGAGATCGAAACAAAATGTTTGCTCCGAGATACAAACCCTCAAAGTCAAGGGGGCGCGTTCATTAGAGGGGGCGCGTTAATCAGAGGAAATACGGTATCAAACGACGAGAAATGGTACACCCCAAGAGATGTACCCTCCCCTTTTAAATTATCAGTGTTGAGCGCGGTCTAATACAATAACTTAATTTTTTCCCTGATGTTACTCCAGAATTTTCAGATGAATTCCAAGCCTGCTAAGAAGAGAAGTGGATTAGGTGATGCCATCGCTGCATTGGCTGCAAACAAACAGAAGAAGGCTTCAGTGCTCGACCAAACTGCCAGCGACTGGAAGGAGTTCGTGCAGACCGAAAAAATACAAGAAGAATTGGAGCAGCACAATCAGAGCAAAGATGCCTTTCTGGACAAACAAGAGTTCCTGCTCAAGGCCGACTATGCCTTGTTCGAGAAGGAGAAAGCAGTCAGGGAGGTGAACCGTAAACACGAAATTAAGAAGTAGACATTTCTCATTATTGCTGCTTGTTTATTGCCAATAAAGATGTTCTGTGTTTGCTAGTCTTAACCTCCATATGACTCTCGGAAGTTGTGTGTTGATGGTTTGACTGTTGGATTCAGCCGCCTTAAGGTAGTCCAGAATCTCAGTTGGGCACTCATGTAGAATTACTGGTCTAGAAATACTGAATAGAAAAGTTTTACCCTATTTCATCGTAGTACGTGGCAAGGTTTCGTCGGACCATTTTTCGTCGTGGCCATAATTTCGTTTCGCATATAGTTTATTGTCCACCACAGTTATTTTGCACTGTCGACTTTTTTCTTGCATTATGGTGGAGTTCTACTTGAAGTATTGCTTATTCTATGCTCAATTATTATTATTTTTTAAGTTTTATCCATTTTTCATCTAGTTGGATTCTTTCAATTAGGTGGATCAGTCCGCATCTACCACCAATTATCATAGTACTTTACAATCCATGGTCGAATTTTATAATCGTCGAAAACTCATGTTTAAACGTCTCCTAAGTAATTTTTATGTGCTAAAAACGATAAAAAGGTTGTTTTTTTTGACATTGTTGTTTTTTGACATTGATGTGACAAAAATGTATGTAACGGCACAAAAGTTGGAGGCTGGTAGAGTTCCAGGTCGAGGTACCTACCATAGGCATTACATTTACTTTTGTTACATTAATGAAAAAATTTCTGATGTGGAACATAGCCCAGAATCTAAGCTTTCGTTTAGAATAATAAAAAATATAGAAAAAAATCCTTTCTAATCACTTAAAAGGTTAAGAAGCACGAGCTCGACCTGGACTCGCCTATTTAAGCACCGGGATTTTTATTCTGTGACTTTTCGCAAAAGCCATGAATTTTCACCAGAAATGTTATTTCTCAAATAAGTTTAATTTAGGCGCTTTTTCAAACCATATTTTTTAGATAAAATTCGTGTATTAATTTGTCAATAAGAAATTTGCTGGTCCTCACCTTTTTTTGCACTGTGATGCACTGGCATGCCACTTTATGAAACCTTTATAAAAAATATCGGCTTGTGTTTGTTTATAAATGTAATGTTTTATCTAATAATATTATTTTTGCAGGAATTGCAGCATCTAGAAAGCCATTTGATTGAATGGATGCTGCGAATTATTACGCGGAACAAGCGATAGCTTACGACAAACAAGCAAGCTATGATGCAGCCATATATTCTTATTTGGTGAGCGCTAGCTTTTGGCGATAAATAATTTGGCGGTCTGAAATTTTAAAATTGAAAAATTTAAGTTTAAAAGGGCAACCAACAATCTATTGAGGATAAAGTGGGTTATATGAGACCTTCCCAAAAACGTGTTTTTATCAATTCCTAAGGCAATTTCAGGTGCTGAAAACGATAGAAAACATGTTTTAAGACGCGAGGCGGACAATTCACTTTCCGAAAACTTAAAAAAAAACGACTTTTTGACTTGGTCCCCTATGGTTTTCGGTTATTTTCTATATTTGTTATGTGGAATTATTATTCGTAATTATTATTGTCTTAACATGACATCGAGTCTTCTGTTGACTCGTGTCACTCTGCTACTAATTGTTATCATTCGTTCCGTTGTAATAAATCTTGTTGGTTCGCTCTGCTCTCTCTCTGCTCTCAAGAACACAACAGTTGGCGCAGTCCAATGGATCTGGATCAAATCAAAGCAATCTTCGAAGCTCAAGCACAAGTTCAAGCCCAAGCTCAAGCTCAGCAAAATCAGGTTCTTCTCCAAGCTCTCAAAGAAATGTTCCAAGCCTTGGGTGGTGGTGCCAATCTAAATCCTCAAATCGATATGAATGCCCTTGGTGGCTCAGCAAACTCAGCTCTGCATTTGGTCTCCTTACTCTCAGCTAGAATGGAAATGTTCGCACACGTTCGACAAATGGTATGCTCGCTATTCAGCTCTCATCGAAAAAGATGGGGCCTCGCTCCCGGATGAATCAAACGTCGAACTTTTAATTGGTGAACTTTCCGAGTGTGATTTCAGGAAATACGCCGATGCAGTTCAGCCTTATGAAAAACCGTATCAAGAAGTGTTGGCCGTTCTCAAATCACTCTTCGCTACAACTCGTTCTCGTGATCCGCCGCTATGAAGCTCTCAAACAAATGCAAAGTGGTGGCCAAAATCTCATCTCATTTGCAACTCAAATCAACGCTTCTGTGGAATTGGCCAAGCTCGGTGCTATTGATGAAGAAGACCACAAGTGCCTCATCTTGATTGCCGGATTGCAAAATCAATGGGCTAGATGCATTCATCTGATGGAAAGGGCCGAAGCTGAAAATAAAAAGGTCACTCTCAATGAACTGGTGGAAGAATGCAAGAAGCAATCTATGTTCAATTCCGATCTGGACCAACTCTCGAAGCAAATGGGTTCCAATCAATTATCCGCTGGTGCTGCTCAGATGCCAAGATGGGAAGATTCAAAATTCCGCTCTCAGCCAGCTCCAGTGTTTTCGTGACAAGCGTTTTGGAGATGTCACGTAACAATGACAAGTGTAAAAAAATTCAGCGTGACTGACAATGACAAGTATCAAAAAAAATTTTGACTGACATTGACAATGACAAAGTATCAAAAAAATTTGTGTGTCTGACAATGACTATGACAAGTCATGACAAGGCATGACAATTAAATGACTCACCATGATCTGTGTGATCGTCATGACAACGCGCAAATGTCATTACATTAAGGAAATGTCAGGACATTTAAATAAACGACTACCAAGAACACAAATTTATCCCGCAAACATGTAAGTAAATGAAAATCAAATCAAAGTCTTATTCAAATAGACGAACAACTTCGCACTGAGCAGAGTGAATCCCGTTTTGTTTCTCCTTGTTTTCTCTCCCAGTCGAGCATGAATGACTCTGTAACTCGGGGTTGAATAAAAAAATTTGGATTAGGAAACATAAATAAATTTACTCGTTGTCTTTCCTCCAAAGGCAGCCACAAAATTGGATCCATTGTCGGTTACGAATCAAAACACCATGTCCAGCTCAATCTCAAAGTCTGCCAGCATCCTCTTGATTTCCTCCCTGATTTTTGCCGCCGTGTGCTTGCCCATTATCTCGGAAAGGCCCAAGAAGATGCTCGTTTGTACATCGCCGGTGATTGTGTGCATATTAAGGCCGATGTAGCTGTGGGTCATACCTAAAAGCTTACGGATTATTTCCCGCCAAAAAAGTCTTTCTATAAAATTCAACCCTTCTCCGTCCACACATCTGCGGTAATTGAAGGCATCCGATCGTGCACAGAGACGGCTACAAATTGAAAAACTGATGTCGATTGGAGCAAACATTTTAAGCTCACCTCACCTAGTCTCAAGTTTTCGGAAAGTGCAAAATTGTCCACCTCGCACCTTAAAACATGTTTTCTATCGTTTTTAGCTCCCAAAATTGCCGTAGGAATTGATAAAACACGTTTTCGGAAAGGTCTCATATAACCCAGTTCTGCCATCGAGTGGTGTTCTTTTTAAGATATTTGGTTTACCACATTTTAAAATTAGTCCAAGTGGGCAAGTTATATAGAGCTTCTTTTCTAAAATGAAATATGATAGCCATCAGCTGTTTGTTGTTTTCCCTGTTGAAATTATGCTTCCATGATTGCATTAGGATTTACATTAGTGTAGAATGAGTACAGTTGAACTGCAATATAAGATCTCTTTTGTAAATGGTGTTTGTAATTTAGCTCGTCAAATTTAATAGTTTACCCTGTCAAACTTTTAAAACCTTGTGTTTTTAAAAACTTTTCCTGTATATTTTATTGTAAGTTTTAAACTAAAAATATAGCGCTGGATCTCGGCTTTCTAATACTTTATAAACTGATCTAATAAAATTTCAAAAAGATGAAGAAAAAGTTTTTGAAAAAAAAAATTCCGAGAATTTGGTACAATCAAAGACCTTTTTCACCAATTTTTCGAAATTGCATTAGGTCAGCTGTTACTTATTAGAAAGTTGAGATCCAGTGCTATAGGTTAATATAAGAATTTAGAAAAATATACATCGAACTAGTTGAGAAAAACGATTTTCAAAAATTTGACGGGTTCAACTGTTAAATTTAACGCAGCGAATAATTATTCGACCGTGTAAAACAATTTAGGGCGCTAGTGGAGAATCCGGTGCAAATTCTGCCTTGGTCTTCCCTGTTGATTTTCAATATGATCATGGTGATTAAGGTGGTCGGCACGCCAAAGATTGGCCCATTTCAAATTGGGGCTAAAGTGCCTTATATGTCATAGCCCGAAAAGTGGTTTTGACCACTTTTTTGAACTTATCTGGTCGTATATAGTACGAAAAACATGTTTTTCACCCGGACGACATTTTTTGAAAAATTATTTTTGACCATAAATGATCAATAAAAGATCATTAATGATCATAAATAACCACTTTTTTGATCATTTTGTCACGATAAAATGTTCATTAATTTTTTAGATTGCAATGACTTTAAATCTGGTTCGTCTTCATGAAACTTGCAAGGATTCAATTCAAATGAAGAATGCACTGCAGAGATGGCACCTTATATTCTCTCAATAGTTGTTTGTTGTATTAAAATAATTTTGATCATATTGTCCACTGTTCGGGGCGGGTGAGCATCCAATTCTCATGGCCGGCCTACCACATGCAAAAGCAGGGCTATGCAAGTGTTGTTGTACACTTACATAGCCCAATTTTTTGAGATGTATGGTCTCTAAGGTGCTTGGGGGTGCGCATCTCAAGTCCAAGCCCCCGCGCCCCCGCACCCCCGCAGGGGGCACAGGTGCACCTTAGAGACTATTCCGAACAATATGCTAAAGTTTAACACTCTCATTCCCCCTTTTTACATACAGCAGCCATGTGAATTGGTGGATGTGTAACTATATTTATGATCATTTATTGATCATTTATGATCATTTTGGTCAAAAAAATTTTCCACAAATAATCGTCCGGGTGAAAAAAACATGTTTTTCGTACTAATTACGACAAGATAAGTTCAAAAAAGTGGTCAAAACCACTTTTCGGGCTATGACATATAAGGCACTCCGGCCCAAATTGGGCCCATTCAAATTGGGCCAAAATCAAATTGGGCCAATTCAAATTGGTCCCATTCAAATTGGGTCATTTCATTTAATTTTTTTAGTAACGACAATTAAATACTTTTTCCTCTTATGGAGAGTCTTAAGAGTATCTTCTTTAGATGTGATTGTATTCTAATACTGCCGACTTTCAATTAATCGACTCTGGCCAGCAAAAGGATTAAAAAAAAATTATCTTAATACATTGGTACTTTTTTCTGTCATCAGAGGAGTTCACTGTAGCGTGTTTCCTACCTATATTACAGCACTTGCGAACACCTTCAAACATATTTATTTTTTGTATAGGTTTGCCATTTCTGAACAGTAAAAATTCAGTAAAAATCGAACAAGTGATTACATCCGTTAGCACCATTCAACCGAAAGCAGTCAAAATAGTGGCCCGATTTGGTTTTGGCCCAATTTGAATGGGCGCAATTTGATTTTGGCCCAATTTGAATGGGCGCAATTTGATTTTGGATTTGAATGGGCCTGATTTTATTTAATTTGAATGGGCGCAATTTGATTTTGGCCCAATTTGAATGGGCGCAATTTGATTTTGGCCCAATTTGAATGGGCGCAATTTGATTTTGGCCCGATTTGAATGGGCGCAATTTGATTTTGGCCCGATTTGAATGGGCGCAATTTGATTTTGGCCCGATTTGAATGGGCGCAATTTGATTTTGGCCCGATTTGAATGGGCGCAATTTGATTTTAATTTGAATGGGCGCAATTTGATTTTGGCCCAATTTGAATGGGCGCAATTTGATTTTGGCCCAATTTGAATGGGCGCAATTTGATTTTGGCCCAATTTGAATGGGCGCAATTTGATTTTGGCCCAATTTGAATGGGCGCAATTTGATTTGGCCCAATTTGAATGGGCGCAATTTGATTTTGCCCAATTTGAATGGGCGCAATTTGATTTGGCCCAATTTGAATGGGCGCAATTTGATTTTGGCCCAATTTGAATGGGCGCAATTTGATTTGGCCCAATTTGAATGGGCGCAATTTGATTTTGGCCCAATTTGAATGGGCGCAATTTGATTACAGCCCAATTTGAATGGGCGCAATTTGATTGGCCCAATTTGAATGGGCGCAATTTGATTTTGGCCCAATTTGAATGGGCGCAATTTGATTTTGGCCCAATTTGAATGGGCGCAATTTGATTTTGGCCCAATTTGAATGGGCGCAATTTGATTTTGGCCCAATTTGAATGGGCGCAATTTGATGCCAATTTGAATGGGCCCAATTTGATTATGCCCGATTTGAATGGGCCCAATTTGATTGCCCAATGGGCGCAATTTGATTTGGCCCAATTTGAATGGGCGCAATTTGATTTTGGCCCGATTTGAATGGGCGCAATTTGATTGGCCCGATTTGAATGGGCGCAATTTGATTTGGCCCAATTTGAATGGGCGCAATTTGATTTTGGCCCGATTTGAATGGGCGCAATTTGATTTTGGCCCAATTTGAATGGGCGCAATTTGATTTTAGCCCAATTTGAATGGGGCAATTTGATTTTGGCCCAATTTGAATGGGCGCAATTTGATGCCCAATTTGAATGGGCGCAATTTGATTTTGGCCCGATTTGAATGGGCCAATTTGATTTGGCCCAATTTGAATGGGCGCAATTTGATTTTGGCCCAATTTGAATGGGCGCAATTTGATTTTGGCCCAATTTGAATGGGCGCAATTTGATTTTGGCCCAATTTGAATGGGCGCAATTTGATTTTGCCCCAATTTGAATGGGCGCAATTTGATTTGGCCCAATTTGAATGGGCGCAATTTGGCCCAATTTGAATGGGCGCAATTTGATTTTGGCCCGATTTGAATGGGCGCAATTTGATTTTGGCCCGATTTGAATGGGCGCAATTTGATTACAGCCCAATTTGAATGGGCGCAATTTGATTTTGGCCCAATTTGATTTTGGCCCATTTGAATGGGCGCAATTTGATTTTGGCCCAATTTGAATGGGCGCAATTTGATTTTGGCCCGATTTGAATGGGCGCAATTTGATTTTGGCCCGATTTGAATGGGCGCAATTTGATTTTGGCCCAATTTGAATGGGCGCAATTTGATTTTGGCCCAATTTGAATGGGCGCAATTTGATTTTGGCCCAATTTGAATGGGCGCAATTTGATTGGCCCAATTTGAATGGGCGCAATTTGATTTTGGCCCAATTTGAATGGGCGCAATTTGATTTTGGCCCAATTTGAATGGGCGCAATTTGATTACAGCCCAATTTGAATGGGCGCAATTTGATTTTGGCCCAATTTGAATGGGCGCAATTTGATTTTGCCCAATTTGAATGGGCGCAATTTGATTGCCCAATTTGAATGGGCGCAATTTGATTGGCCCAATTTGAATGGGCGCAATTTGATTTTGGCCCAATTTGAATGGGCGCAATTTGATTTTGGCCCGATTTGAATGGGCGCAATTTGATTTTAGCCCAATTTGAATGGGCGCAATTTGATTTTATTTGAATAATTTGAATGGGCGCAATTTGATTTTGGCCCAATTTGAATGGGCGCAATTTGATTTTGGCCCAATTTGAATGGGCGCAATTTGATTGGCCCGGTGAATGGGCGCAATTTGATTTTGCCCAATTTGAATGGGCGCAATTTGATTTGGCCCAATTTGAATGGGCGCAATTTGATTTTGGCCCAATTTGAATGGGCGCAATTTGATTTTGCCCAATTTGAATGGCGCAATTTGATTTGGCCCAATTTGAATGGGCGCAATTTGATTTTGGCCCGATTTGAATGGGCGCAATTTGATTTTGGCCCGATTTGAATGGGGCAATTTGATTTTGGCCCAATTTGAATGGGCGCAATTTGATTTGGCCCAATTTGAATGGGCGGTGATTACAGCCCGATTTGAATGGGCGCAATTTGATTGGCCCGATTTGAATGGGCGCAATTTGATTTGGCCCAATTTGAATGGGCGCAATTTGATTTGGCCCGATTTGAATGGGCGCAATTTGATTTGGCCCAATTTGAATGGGCGCAATTTGATTACAGCCCAATTTGAATGGGCGCAATTTGATTTTGGCCCGATTTGAATGGGCGCAATTTGATTTAGCCCAATTTGAATGGGCACAATTTGATTTTGGCCCAATTTGAATGTGCACAATTTGATTTTGGCCCGATTTGAATGGGCGCAATTTGATTTTGGCCCAATTTGAATGGGCGCAATTTGATTTTGGCCCGTTTGAATGGGCGCAATTTGATTTTGGCCCAATTTGAATGGGCGCAATTTGATTTTGGCCCAATTTGAATGGGCGCAATTTGATTTTGGCCCGATTTGAATGGGCGCAATTTGATTTTGGCCCAATTTGAATGGGCGCAATTTGATTTTGGCCCAATTTGAATGGGCGCAATTTGATTTGGCCCAATTTGAATGGGCGCAATTTGATTTTGGCCCAATTTGAATGGGCACAATTTGATTTTGGCCCGATTTGAATGGGCGCAATTTGATTGGCCCGATTTGAATGGGCGCAATTTGATTGGCCCAATTTGAATGGGCGCAATTTGATTTTGGCCCAATTTGAATGTGCGCAATTTGATTTTGGCCCAATTTGAATGGGCGCAATTTGATTGGCCCGATTTGAATGGGCGCAATTTGATTACAATTTGAATGGGCGCAATTTGATTTGGCCCGATTTGAATGGGCGCAATTTGATTTTGGCCCGATTTGAATGGGCGCAATTTGATTTGGCCCAATTTGAATGGGCGCAATTTGATTTGCCCAATTTGAATGTGCAATTTGATTTTGGCCCAATTTGAATGGGCGCAATTTGATTTTGGCCCGATTTGAATGGGCGCAATTTGATTGGCCCAATTTGAATGGGCCAATTTGATTTTGGCCCAATTTGAATGGGCGCAATTTGATTTTGGCCCGATTTGAATGGGCGCAATTTGCGCCCAATTTGAATGGGCGCAATTTGATTGGCCCGATTTGAATGGGCGCAATTTGATTTTGGCCCAATTTGAATGGGCGCAATTTGATTAGGCCCAATTTGAATGGGCCCAATTTGATCTGGCCCGTTTGACTGGACCCAATTTGGCAGCCCAATTTGAATTTCGCCCAATTTGACTGGGCCCAATTTGAAATGGCCCAATCTTTGGCGTGCCAGGTGGTCGAGGTGATTTCGTGGATTAATGGCAAAATGTGCACGGAAAACTCCATTAGCGTCCAATTTAGGCTCTTTTATATAAGGAGTCGTTTATCGAGTTTTTGCTTTTTCAGAAGAAAAAAATATTCGGTTTCTATAAAACAATCGACAAAATCGCAATCTTGATCTTGTATTGAAAAATCTAGATAGAAAGGTGTCTGACCAAGCTTTATATTTTAATCGTTAATAATGTTAACTTCAGGAAGCTGCTAGAGTGATTTTGCACTTGGTGGAAAACTCCGAGATTGATCTATCTTATAAAAGTGTTGCCCAAAAATATTTGGATCGTGTTGAAGTTTTGCGTAATCAGAGTAATCTTTTAACAATATTTGTCGGTGGGATAAGAAATTGTATAAATTACAAATGCTCATTTTATTTGACATAAAAACGGTTGTTTGCATTGGATTTCTGTTAAGCAGCTCATTTTATAGGGTTTGGTTTGGTTTGCTAAAAATGAATTTATAGCGATTAAAAATTATTAAAAAATTTCATCTTCTTTTTTAGCTTTACAATCAACACATAGCTTTTTTCACAAAAATTTTTCCCGACTGGCTGGTTCCTTTTCTGGGCACTCGTTTTTCACCAGCGCGCTGCCCTTCAGCCGGCCGTCCGCCGTCTCGTCCTGATTTTTTAAATTTTGCCGGCCGTCCACCGTAGCGTCCTGTTTAAAAAATTTTCGGCCGGCTTAAGGCCAACTTTTTTTTATAACTAATTTTCATATTATGTTAAAATATGTATTTTTCAATAGCCAAAGATTAGGACGGCTGTCTGCTGGCCGTCCTGATTTTTCTTTTATTTGCCAACCGTCCACCATCTCGTCCTAATTTTTTTCAAGGTTGCCGGCCGTCCACCGTCCCGTCCTATAAAAAAAATCTGCCGGCCTTCGGCCTGCCGTCCGGCCTGTTTACCGGCCGGAATCCGTCTAGTTAGAGCCGGCCCTGTCCGGACGGGACGGAGGCCGGGCCCGCAGACGGCGCGGTCACTATACTCTGGACTACAGTGAAAGACTGTAGGCCATAGATGCAGACACCCTGGCTTTCCATACCACAAAGGACAATATTTTGATCATCCCCCTATATGCCTCTGAAAAAAAAGGTGCAACATACAGAGGGGAGAGGCTGGTTCTAAAATTCCTAACGCAACCTCTTACGGTTAAGAACTTGCCTACCTAGCGCTCTAAATGGTTCTGACCTGAACCATAGGCAGACTGCAATTTGCCAATGTACACCAAAAGATTTTCCGCTTTAGAGAAATCGAATGAAAAAAATTCCGAAATTGTGTCAGGACAAAAAATATGAGCATTTGTAAATCCTAAATTTTCTTGGCCCACCCTGCACTTATAGATTGCGGACCGCGACTTACAGTACATATTCCGTTCATCACTACCCCCCCCCCCAATTTTGGTAAAAAAATTTAATTTTTTGGCCTACATAAGCCATTTTTCGGATTAATTATAAACATTTCTAATTTTTTAATGGCAATCACCTTGTTAATGATAGTTTTCCGCATTAAACTTTTACTTAAATCGATAAAATTCACAAATTGAACATAGTCCACCTTTTAGTTAGTAAGATAGAACCGATAACACTGGAAATACGAGAAAACGGGCGGCGGTAAATTGAACCTCCAAATTTGTCTTGAAAGGAAAATATCAAAGAACCCCCTCTGAAGTAATTTTTTCGGCATACCGTATTTCTTCTAATTGCCGCACAGTCTCTAATTACCGCACACTCCTAACTTTAATCGGAAATTTCCGATTTTCAGGTGATTGAAAAATAAGCGCACATGTGCGGCAATTAGAAGAAATATGGTAATAGGAATCGGTACTCAGGTGGAAGTGCCTAGGTAGTGGTACTTGGGTGGTGGTAGATGGTTGTTTCTGAGAGTAGCACCTAAATGGTAGCACACAGTTGGCAGTACCTAGGTTGCATATTAGATCATTTTTTGTAGTGGATCTAACCATGTCGGTAGCTGGGTCATCTGGATGAAACCAAGTGGTCGTCCACTTGGATCAAAACTTTTTTTTACGTTTTTGGGTTCCAAAACTTGTTTTCTGGACTAACTCGGGCATGCTGAAGATGGTTTGATAATAGTAAAATAAGGTTTTGTATGGTATTTTTTGAGTATTGTGAAATAATTGATTTTACCAAAACTCGATTTTACCAAAACTCAAAAAATACCCTCCAAGACGGCATTGTACTACTATCAAACCATCTTCAGCATGACCGAATTAGTTCAGAAAACAGGTTTTGGAACTTGAAAAATATGAAAAAAATTTTGCTCCAAGTGGACGATCACTTGGTTTGGTTGGATCAGACTAAAAAATTTAAATTCCCGCAAAAATTTTCAAATGTACGAGTTTGAAAAGTCAAAACTCAATTGAATAAAAAATCCTGTCAGGACAAATTTGGAGGTTCAATTTATTGCGGGTCGATTTACCGGCAGTCAATTATATCATTTAAATCGCTTATTAAGGCCTAAAAAATTTTTAAAACTTTTTTCGACCCAAATGGGAGGACCAACGGAATAAGTAACTAGGTTGCTTTATGGCTTTCTAATTTTCCTTATTTTCAGCCACAAAAGTTGTCTCCTCAAACACAAAGTCTGAGCATGAGCTGAACGTAGAAAAGGCTGAGTTCCAGCTAAACGAGGCTTTCACCGCAGATGGAGCAGGAAGATCTAAAGAAGCTCAGCAACTTTATGCTCAAGCTGTCGAATTTTGTCTTAAATGTGTAATTTCTTATTTTGTTAAAAAAGTAGTTCTTAATTATTCCCCAATTTTAGAGCCGATCTAGCAGTAGTGAAGAGCAAAGTCAAAAGTTTCGGCAAATCGCACTCAAAGCTTTAGAAAGGGCTGAAGCTCTGAAGCAGAGCCTGAATAACACAAAAAATCAGCTGGAAGTTCCCCTTTTTCCGTCAGTTCCTGTTGATGGTTGGTTGATTTCTTGTTGCGTTAAAAGTTAAATTTATTGAAAAGTCCAATGCAATTTTTATGGTTATGCAATATGAATTGCCTTTTGGCTGGTTCAGGTTTTAGCATACAGTTGACTATAGATATAAAGCACCCCCTCAAGTTCGATCTCATGTTCCTGGTCACTTTTTACTATCGTTTTCAAAGTCTTTTTCCCATTTTTTTCGTCAGTCTGGTTCCAAAAACGACAGGGATTCAAGTTGTGCAAATTGTTTAGATAAAGGATAAAAGTTTTTGCCGTTAAAACGCAAGGCTCTCTCCATTTAAGCCCCCTTTTTGAAAATATATAGAGAACCACGGGTCTCATGTCAAAACTTCAGATTTTACGAAAACCATCGTCAAAAACGCAATCTTTGCGATTTTTGGTACCAGACTAAAGAATAAAATTGGTGGAAACAATTTGAAACTCAGGGTAAAAAAATGGTTGAATTTGAGAAGGTGTGCTTGAATTGAAAGTTAACTGTATGACACTTAATATTGTCACCTGCCAAAATTCGGCATACCTAAAATTGGAGAATAGGTTGGGGCCAAAAAATACGAAAACGGTATTGTTTCTCTAAAAAATACCCAGAAAAATTCTAACACACATATGCGTTTTTTGGTTTTTTGTTGGCATCGGTCAAAAAACCAGGGATCTCAAACGTGTTTTATTTAAAGATTTGACCTCTATTTCAAACTGCAGATCTTTAAAATTTTTGGTATTTCTGCTGTTTGACCGAACCCGCCCCCAACCATATTTTTGAAATTTATTGCGTTTGAGCGGGATTTTTTGCTGCTATCACACGAAATTCATATTCTTATTCAGTTGATTTATTTACTGGTTATTTATTTACTATTTATTTACTTTATTTACCAAGTATATTTTTAGACAAACAGCAGAAGTACCAAAATTTTGAAATTTCACGTCAAAATCTTTATTTTCGGCTGTCAAAACTTAATAATCACTAGACAACTAGGCATTTTCTGAACCAAAAATGACCAAATGTTATCTATTTTTAGGGCTGTCGACACGACATGTCGATTTCGACATGTCGTGTCGACATTTTATATCGACACTCGACACAACACGACATGTCGAACATTTTCGACTCGGCTCGACATTTCGACTCGACATGTCGCAAATTTCGACATGTCGACAGCCCTATCTATTTTATAAAAATGCCTTTTATTTTAAATTTCGAGTTGAGATCTCTGGCCAAATCACACGTTCTGCCTCTGACTATATATTTTTTCTAATAAAAAGACACCCCGAAATTCAAAAAGGTGTTTGTAGCATGGTGTTTTGTGTCACCTATAATTTATCATAAAGTTAGAATTCTTCGAAAAAAAAATTGGCTGAGAAAATCCGGTGTTTAGTCCAAAAACTCCATTTTGACTGTATTAATCGGTTTCAGAAATATCTCAACTGAATCTGTCTCATGAAGCACCTGTGGCTGGAAGCTCCACTCCAAAACCCATGCGACCGACCTGTTCATTCAGCACAACTCCACGCAAAAAGCCGGGTGAAGCGCTGGATGAATCAGAGCTCAAAGTGCTGGCTGCGACCTCCAAAATCAACAAGAGATCATATGTGCCGTTCCTGGATGTGGACAAAAATGAGCGATTTTCGTATTCCATACCTTTCTCGTAAGCATTAGGTCACAGTCAACTCTCGACTATTTGCCACCCCCTCAAGTTCGTTCCCACCTGCATACCTGCACGCTGAGAAAATCGGCGGCGCGCGCCGACCCAGGCGCCGGGTCTACTAAAAATCGGCGCCGACGCCCAAAAGAGAAATTACGGCGCCGGGCGCCGGCATCAAGCCATTTCTGTAAATAAAATAATGGAATGTAACAAAGACTAATTTAATATTTTGATGTTTTTGAATAAAAATTTATTGTACCAGGAATAGCAACAATTTGTTGCCAACAAATATGAGAAATTAAATATTTATCATATTGCGGTTATAAACAAGCATTGTTTTGCCACCTCCTCCGCCAAAGTGCCAATCCCACCTCCTCCGAACAACGAGTCGAGGAAATAGTGGATAACTATCTTCATCAAATGGTGGAGAGCATCAAAAAAAGCAAAAAACGGTGAAGAAATTTTGTGATTTACATGTGATCAACATAAAAAATAAAAATTTACTATAACATTAACCATAACTTGTCTACAACAAAATCTGAGAAAATTTTGAATTAACTAAAAGATTGTCAAGACAGCTGAAAAATCTCAACATTCGGGCGCCGGCGCCCGTGCAGGTATGCCCACCTGGGTCCGACATTGTTTTTAGCCCAATTTTTAGAGTCTTTTGCCAAAACCGATTCGTCAGCCCAGTCAAAAAATGAGATCAAAAGGCGCGTGTTTTAATGGTAAAACTGTTATCATTTTCAAAAATTACTGGTAAAATCGTGCTCCTTACGATTTTTTGACTGGGCTGACGAATGGCACTTTTTATACTCGTGAAACCGTTGCATGAAACCATTTCACGGACCTTTGAAACCGTTTCAAATAAACCCTTGAAACCGTTTCAAGAAACCAGTTTCGGTGAAACCCTTGAAATCGTTTCCGGCAACCCTATGGTTTCAAGGAAGCCCTTGAAACCGTTGCATGCAACCTTTTTTAATGGAAAAACAGTTGCATTTAAGAACTTGTTGTCTTAGATGAAACCATTGGAACCGACAGGTTCTTCCGCTTTATTCTCAGCCAATTTATAAATCACTTGAAAATGTTTTTATATAGGAATGTTCACAATTGTCTCCTTTATCGATTGCTAGCAAATAATGCTCCGAGCCTGCTCATTTTCGGGGACGAAAAGGGCCAAACATGAACACATGCCTCAAATGTGGGTTTTTGAAAATGCACTCCATCCAACTTCAAACAGCCATAAGTTTTTTCTTTTCCAAGCCTATTTACAACAACAATAGTTACAAGGAAAAATAATGCACGAGCGGGGCAGTAAACTTGAAGGTTGCGGGTTGCAAAATCCTTAAACAAGGTTTCCAGGAAACGGTTTCAAGAGATTCGAGGAACGGTTTCAAATGTTGCGTGAAACGGTTTCATGTGTCCAAGAAGCCGTTTCTAGGAAACTAGTGGTTTCCAAGAAACCCTTGAAACTGTTTCCTGTAAACTGGTTTCATGCAACGGTTTCACGAGTATAAAAAGTGCCAATCAGATTTGACAAAAGACTCTAAAATTGGGTTGAAAAGGTGCTGCACTCTAGGCACGAACGAACTTGAGGAGGATGCCACTTTAACGAGAGTTGAATTATTGCACTTTTCTAACCAGTTCAACCCTAATTTTTGCAGAGACAAAGATGGCCTGCTGGCTCTATCAGCTAAACAACAAAAGAAGCTGAAGTGTTGGATGAGACCAGACGAGTTCATGGAAGATCCAACGGTGATTGAGCGCATTGACTCAGGCACCATTAAGCAGGTAGACTGTTTGCACAGGCTATAGTGTCAACTAAAAGTGATTTTTCTTTAAGACTGTTGTCTCAGATTGCTCATTCGTCGCTTCCTTGGCAATTGCAGCTAGGTATGAGCGTCGGTTTGGAAGTCAACTGATTACCAAGTTAGTTATCATATTTAGTAGACTTGAGTAATTTTCTAGAGAAAAACTTTTTTTTGGAAAATACTCGGGTGATCAGGCGCGTAATAATCACGCGGGAATACTCAAAAATATTTTTGTAAAGACTACAGATAGGTGGTTTGGGACCCATGTACATGGTTTGGGATCACGCTGGTGGTTTGGGACCCATGTACATGGTTTGGGATCACGCTGGTGGTTTGGGATCACGCTGGTGGTTTGGGACCCATGTACATGGTTTGGGATCACGCTGGTGGTTTGGGATCACGCTGGTGGTTCGGGCCCCATGTACATGGTTTGGGATCACAATAAGCTATCATTATCTATCCAAAACAAGTTTTATTGGCAAAAATACAAATACAATCTGGTAGCTAATTTTTTTGAATTTTCCAGCATCATTTTTCCACAAAACAAAAACGGAGCCCCCATTCACAATCCTTGCGGCAAATACATGGTCAAACTCAACTTGAATGGCATTTGGAGAAAGGTTAGTTTTTGAATAGAAGTTGTAAAAATTGTCAAGGAAAACTTTTTCGAGTATATGACCACAAAATAATTTCTGAATATATTGAATAACGAAAAAAATCAAATTTTAGCAAAACCTTTTTTCAAATAGTCGATTTTGTGTTAAAAATAGGTTTTAGCTACATGCACGGCTTTTTAAATTGCCCGAAAAGGTTCGTATGGGGATTTATGCATGGTGTTCCGGTTTTTTTATCGATTTTTAATCCTTATCCTTTGTTAGAATTATTTGGGTTTTTGGCTTCTACTACCTGCAAAATCGTTTTAAATTTACTCAAATTCTCGCTACCGATCATAAACCAATGAATTCCACGGTGAAACACGTCAAGAAACATTTGGATTTGAGATTTACCAAAATCGATAAAATAATTGGGTAATATTTAATTCTGCCCGCTAATTTATGAAAAATGCCCGCTAATTTTATAACTGCATTTTTCTCTACATTTTTCTGTCAATTTTTAAAACTTTTAACATTATCGTGTAGCGCAAGATCTCAGCTTTCCAACGAGCTATCGAACTTTATTGAATGATTTCAGAAATGATAATTTCTAGGGGTTTGAAAAAAACAAGTGCTGTTTCGTCTCAACCCCTAAATATCTAGATTTCTGAAAATTATGCGATAAAGTTTGATAGTTTGTTAAAAGCTGAAATCTCGGCTACACGATAAAAATTTAAAAATTGAGGCGAAATGTAGAGAAAATGCAAATAAATTAACGGGCATTTTTCAGAAATTTGCCGGCAAATTAAATAACACCCAAAAATTTTATCGATTTTTTTTAAATAATTCTCGTTCGAATCGCTTTTATCGAAATCGATAAATTTATCGATTTGGAACACCATGGATTTATGTAAATTTATGAGGGAAATTAAAAACTCGTGAAATTTGACTAGAAAAATGAGTTTCTGACTTGAAATGGCTTCTAGTTTCTATAGATACCGTATTTCCTCTAATGAGTCGACATGTCGGCTTATTTTTTAAAACCTTTAAAAATATTTTTGGTCGATCTCGAGATTTTGGGTGAAAATCCAAAATCTGAAAAGTGGAATCGGTAGAGCTCATGGGAACTAAGAAAACGTGAAAAACAGATATGCAAAATATTCACTCTAGACTGAGATATAGGTCCTCAAGGTTAGGGATGTCGGCTTATTAGAGGAAATATTGTCTGATATTGCCCGATATTTTTTCAAGATTTTCTCCAACTTTTTAGAGCAAATGCAGGGCTACATTTTTGTATACAACTCTGAAATCGAAGATGTCCAGGGATGGGCCTCCTGACTTCAAGGAAAATAGCCTTTTTTGGTGCGCGTAAAAGCTTAAGACAGAAAGTTGTACCACTGCGCCATGCAAACACGTCTAAAACTTCAAAATAAAAGTTTTCGGACAATTTAAAAAGCTGTAACATGGCGTTAGACAAAATTTCCATGATTTTTTCGAATCGTCTCAGAAAAAATAAAATTGTTTGGTATATAATCTCGAAAACACTATTTTTGCTCGATACACCTGGTACTTAAAATCAGTTTAGGCATGGGTCCGATTATATCCCTCAATTAAAGGCATTGCCCTTAATTTGAAAATTTTGCCCTTAATTTTTTTTGAAAATAAAGGCACATTTTGATGTTATGACAGTTATGACTACTTTCTTGGGCAGAAAGAGTTGTGGAAAGCAGGAAAGGGGGGAGAAAAATATGTTGTTCGTCAATAAAGATGTTTTTTGTTGATTTTTGTCGGGTTTGAAGCATAGGGACAACATGCCTTCAAGTTGCCTTTATGTCGGTGAAAATTCTTTTAAATTGCCTTTATTTTTGACACTAGATGCCTTTATTTTAGAAATTCGCGATCGAACCTCTGAGTTTAGGTGATTATAGATGACCGCCTACCGATTGGACAACATGGAGAGCTGCTGTGCTCTTACAGCCAGAACAAAAATGAACTGTGGGTGCCACTTCTAGAAAAAGCTTACATGAAAGTGATGGGCGGCTACGATTTTCCCGGTTCAAATTCTGTGGGTTTTCTCCCATTTTTATAATATATTCATGTATGTTTTGTTTAGAACATTGATTTGAATGCTCTGACAGGATGGATACCTGAGAGAATAGCTATTCGTCCTAACAGCCCTGAATTCAACGGTGATAAAGTGTTCGAGCGCTTGTTTTCAAGATACCATCAAGGTAAATGGGATACTGACCAAGTTTACTTATTTCATGCGGGCTACACAAAATTTGTTTTTTCAGAAAATATCTCAATGTCTATTAAATTACAGTCGAGTTTCGATAAACCGTCTTTCGTGGGGAAAAGCCTGGGGTGCCGGTTTATCGCGGGTTCATTTTGTTCCAACTCTTTGCTGGCCAGCCAAATCGGCCTTTTAACAGTGCCAATTTACTACGAGTGCCGATTTATCGAAAGTTAACTGTATCTCAGTAAAAGTGACCAAATGTTCCGATTTTAAAATGACTCAAAGCTTACGAAAGTGCCAAAAAGGAAAAAAGAACGCCGCAAAATTGAAGAAGCCCATAGCCTTCAGAGGAGTATCACCATGCAATCAAGGCCCCCTGTTGTTTTTTGGTATAAAAATTCCATCAGTGCGTATTAACTGATGAGTTAGGTAAATTACAGAAAGCTAGTCACAGAGACACCGCAATTTGTGAATTAAAATTGACTTAGTTTGTGAAAAAGCTGAATATGTCAAGCAAATTGATACAGTCAACCCTCGTTAATCCGCCACCCCTAGGGACCGGCCTCAGGGTGGCGGATTAACGAGGATGGCGGATTATCGAGGTGCGATTACCCTACCTTTACTTAACTTTAGCTTTTTGGGGACCAGCCTCAGGGTGGCGGATTAACGAGGATGGCGGATTATCGAGGTGCGATTACCCTACCTTTACTTAACTTTAGCTTTTTGGGGACCAGCCTCAGGGTGGCGGATTATCGAGGTGCGATTACCCTACCTTTACTTAACTTTAGCTTTTTGGGGACCAGCCTCAGGGTGGCGGATTATCGAGTGCGATTGCCCTACCTTTACTTAACTTTAGCTTTTTGGGGACCAGCCTCAGGATGGCGGATTATCGAGGTGCGATTACCCTACCTTTACTTAACTTTAGCTTTTTGGGGACCAGCCTCAGGATGGCGGATTATCGAGGTGCGATTACCCTACCTTTACTTAACTTTAGCTTTTTGGGGACCAGCCTCAGGATGGCGGATTATCGAGGTGCGATTACCCTACCTTTACTTAACTTTAGCTTTTTGGGGACCAGCCTCAGGATGGCGGATTATCGAGGTGCGATTACCCTACCTTTACTTAACTTTAGCTTTTTGGGGACCAGCCTCAGGATGGCGGATTATCGAGGTGCGATTACCCTACCTTTACTTAACTTTAGCTTTTTGGGGACCAGCCTCAGGATGGCGGATTATCGAGTGCGATTACCCTACCTTTACTTAACTTTAGCTTTTTGGGGACCAGCCTCCAGGATGGCGGATTATCGAGGTGCGATTACCCTACCTTTACTTAACTTTAGCTTTTGGGGACCAGCCCTAGGGTGGCGGATTAACGAGGATGGCGGATTATCGAGGTGCGATTACCCTACCTTTACTTAACTTTAGCTTTTTGGGGACCAGCCTCAGGGTGGCGGATTATCGAGTGCGATTACCCTACCTTTACTTAACTTTAGCTTTTTGGGGACCAGCCTCAGGGTGGCGGATTATCGAGTGCGATTACCCTACCTTTACTTAACTTTAGCTTTTTGGGGACCAGCCTCCGAGGATGGCGGATTATCGAGGTGCGATTACCCTACCTTTACTTAACTTTAGCTTTTTGGGGACCAGCCCTAGGGTGGCGGATTAACGAGGATGGCGGATTATCGGGTGCGATTACCCTACCTTTACTTAACTTTAGCTTTTTGGGGACCAGCCTAGGGTGGCGGATTATCGAGTGCGATTACCCTACCTTTACTTAACTTTAGCTTTTTGGGGACCAGCCTCAGGGTGGCGGATTATCGAGGTGCGATTACCCTACCTTTACTTAACTTTAGCTTTTTGGGACCAGCCTAGGGTGGCGGATTAACGAGGATGGCGGATTATCGAGGTGCGATTACCCTACCTTTACTTAACTTTAGCTTTTTGGGACCAGCCTAGGGTGGCGGATTAACGAGGATGGCGGATTATCGAGGTGCGATTACCCTACCTTTACTTAACTTTAGCTTTTTGGGGACCAGCCTAGGGTGGCGGATTATCGAGGTGCGATTACCCTTCCTTTACTTAACTTTAGCTTTTTGGGACCAGCCCTAGGGTGGCGGATTATCGAGTGCGATTACCCTTCCTTTACTTAACTTTAGCTTTTTGGGGGACCAGCCTAGGGTGGCGGATTATCGAGGTGCGATTACCCTTCCTTTACTTAACTTTAGCTTTTGGGGACCAGCCCTAAATTTGGCGGATTATCGAGTGCGATTACCCTTCCTTTACTTAACTTTAGCTTTTTGGGGACCAGCCCTAGGGTGGATTATCGAGGTGATTACCCTTCCTTTACTTAACTTTAGCTTTTTGGGGACCAGCCCTAGGGTGGCGGATTATCGAGTGCAATTACCCTTCCTTTACTTAACTTTAGCTTTGGGGATGGCCAGCCCTAGGGTGGCGGATTAACGAGGTGCGATTACCCTTCCTTTACTTAACTTTAGCTTTTTGGGGACCAGCCTAGGGTGGCGGATTAACGGTGCGATTACCAGCTTCTTTGCCAACTTTAGCTTTTTGGGGACCAGCCCTAGGGTGGCGGATTAACGAGGTGCGATTACCCTTCCTTTACTTAACTTTAGCTTTTGGGACCAGCCCTAGGGTGGCGGATCATCGAGGTGGCGGATAACGGTGTGGCGGATTAACGAGGGTTGACTGTATTAATATTTTCTTTTTCGTGGCATGTTTCAGCCTTTTCGCAAACCAAATCAGTGTGAGTCATTTAAATTTCGTTGAAACCACTACTAAAGGTGAAAAACGGGATTTTAAAATGATGCAGTATTTATGGGTCACCCTGTACAAGAGATTCTAAAATAGTTTCATTTTGTCAATTTTGGGCAGGGGCGTTATTAAAGGATATGTATAGCATGAAATTTGTCACTTTCCTTAAAAATCCAATACGTATACAGTCGACTCCTATATGCATACCCCAAAAGTTGGTTTCCAGCTGGGTCTGATATTTGTTTAACTCCACTTTTGAACTGTTTTATCGGTTCTTATTCATCAGTCAAATCCTGAAAAATTGTAATAATTCTGAATATTGTAAGGATTCAAATTTTGCCGATCTTTTTGAGATACAGATTTTCCATTTGACCCGCAACGCTCCATGGTACGTATAACTAAATTCGCCTTTTTCAAATTTGGGTTACGTACT
>JAMRYI010000924.1:0-59574 GCA_029231635.1 Ditylenchus weischeri | reverse complement strand
CACACTTTTGGACGGCCATAATTTTTTTTCTAGGTCGATTTTCAACATCATATTTTGACATTCTATTTGACATAACTTTTTGTACAGATGATATATAGCTAAATGCTTTAGTTTGAAAAATCACTACTAAATGCAGTAATAGTTTATCATGAAATAGTGACAAAATATAAAAAAGAAAATACATAAGTTGTAACACAAATATTCTTTAATTTTTTCCCGCTAAACAAATCTCTGATTTCGACTCGATTCGTGTTAAGCATGGTGTATTTACTTATAATAACGCTTCAAAAATCTGTAATTCAGTGTCAAATTTCAAATTCCTTTCATGACAATATATATTTGATTTTCAATATTTGAAGGCTCAAATTGAAAACACCCCTCAAAATATGTATATCCCGCCTCAAATTTGAGGGTGTAAAAAATAAATTTGAGGGGGGATTTACATATTTTGAGGGGTGTTTTCACCTACAGCCATATTTGAATGTTGAAGCGAAAAAGACCGGCACCATTGTGTTTAGCACAGCCTGCTCAGGCAAAACAGTCGGGGTTGTGAATAATAAAACGTCTGAAAATAGCGTTCAAGTGGAATTTACTTTTTTACAAGGATTTTTCAAGTCTTAATAATCCAGTTTACAATATCGTCAGGATTCTCACTTCACTCATCGTTTCTAAAAAATCTTATAATTTTGTTATTCGAAAATGAATATTCGATATAGTGTAGCCCTATTTTTAACAAATTCCGGACCCAAATAACAGAAACAAACTCATAGGGTTCACACAGTATAAAGGTTTGACTGTACTTTATTTTCGCAATTCATCATAAAAACATGTCAAATTGAGCAAAAGCACTGAATTTTTTGTGATAATGTTTTTATTCCAAGCCGCGTGTGTTTCACTTCAATTCAGAGACAACATTTCCGAAATCTTTTAGCAAAGCTCATTAGAAAGCTGATGTAGGGCTATAATATAGTATCAATTTTAGAAAAAGCTATTCATAGACTTATACGGATAGCAAAGAAGATCAGAAAATGTGACTATTTTTTGTTTAGATTGATTCTTCATTCAATCTATTGATATCTCTGTGAGATCGGCCCTTTTTATAGCTTGAATCAACTTCAAAATCGAATCTTTTTATGGACGAACTGTTATTCTGTCTTGAAATCTAGCTTTCTAATTAATTAACTGTGATTCTTACTGGAAAAAATGATTTAGCTTGGAGAAAGATTTACTTTTTTATACATTTAAAATTGATTCACAGTTGAGGTTGGATACAATTGATACCTTCCGCCTCTTTTCTCAAATTTCCCGCCTTTTTGTCTTAAATTCCTTGCTTAATCCTTAAAATTGAATTTTCTCCTTCACTTACACATAATCTTTTTACACATTCATACTATTATGTAGCCCTGGATCTTGCCTTTCTACTGAACAATTGAGTGTATAATTTTAAAAATTAAGAGAATCACGTACTAGAAAAAAGTGAGTTTTTAATTCAGGTCTATTCATTTGAATAAATAAATCTCTTTATTTCTTTATGTTATTTAATGAGCTAAATAGCTCATTAGCTAAGTAGGACATTATTGAGATCATTAGATAGCTGAGATCCGGCTACATGATGGTGTGAAAACATAAAAAAATGTTAAAAAACGGCAGAAAATTCAATTTTAAAATTAAACGGGGTATTAAAGACAAAAGGCGGAAGATTTACAGTAAAAAAGCGGGTGTTTATTTTACCCATTTGCTAGGATTGCCGATTTCGCAAAAAAAATCGAGAAAAAATGGTAGAGAAAAATTTGAAGTTCGACTTGACGCGTCGAGTCGAATATTTCGTCTTTTGACGTTCAACTTTTCACGTCGAGTCAAAAATTTTTGATCAAATTGTAAACTTATGTTTTTTGAAGGTTTTAAAATAATATAATTGACCAAATCGTACTATAAAAGCTACCTAACATGTTATATACATATAATATATAACCATATAATAGCTACGGTTTCAGCTTTAGATGTTTAGCTCAAATTTTTGATTTTCGACTCTCGAAATTCGAAATTTTCTCGATTTTGACGTTCGACTCGAAAAATTTGACTTTCAGCTTTCGATGTGACGCGTCGAGTCAAAAAATTAGACTTTCGACTCGGATATTCTGACGGGTCGCCAACAACATTCACAGTTTAATATATAAAAAGAAAACGGATTTCAAAGTAAGCCTCAAATTGTGTATTGCATGCCCCGGCAATTACAAATTTTGACATCGGATTCATGATCAACATACCCAAATTGCTTACAAAACTACTCCTAAAAGTTGAAATTAACTGTAATATAACAAATTTCTTTCGAAATAGTCAACATTTGAATAACCCAATATTGACTTTTTTAAATGTTTATGTCTTGATTGGAATTTAAAATATGACAGTCAATTTTAACTTTTACGAATAGTTTCTTAAGAAGTTGGGTATGATCATAAATTTGGTGTCAGAATTTAAGGTTAGCTTTTAGGAAAAATTTTTATTCCGAAAACTTGAACAATTAGAATGTTTGAGTACATTGCGATTGTTCTATTTTAAAAGCATATACCGTATTAACTGTAATAGAAGCACAGTCTCTAATAAGCACACCCCCTATTTTTTGCTAAGATTTCAGAGTTAGGGCCATTTTTTATTTACAATTTAAGAATTTTTTTGGCATCGAAAACATAAAGTGCTTTTATTAGAGTAAGTACGGTATATGGCTTGAAAGCCAATTTAGAGGTCTTTCTGACATTTTTAGTGCTATCATAACAGAACAACTTAACTCTTGATCTAACGGGCGGACATATGGCGCAAAACTTATTTGGTCATAAAAGCTAATTATTAAAGGACTGTTTATTTAAACTAGGGCTCTGATCTAGGTTCATTAATCACATTGAAGTTAATTTTGAAAAGTCGAATATAATGACTTTCAAAAGAGGTTGATTTAAAAAAGGTTTAATCGATTTCATTAGGAATTTTATAAGTGAAAGTATTTTTTAACCTTTACTGAAATATTTAACGTTAAAAAAGGCAACACATGGTTAATTGGTATTCAAATTTTTAATTTCATTAAAAACGCATTCTGGCCAAAACCATTTTTCTGAACTTTGAAAATTGAGTTGCTCCGAATTTCAACTATCGAAAAAGATATAACTTATACCTTAGTTTTTTTGCCCATTTTGCCTTTTAAAAACGTAAAAAATGCTTTTAAATAACAAAAATATCAGAGAAAAATATTTGAAGGCAAAAAAAACTAAAAACTGGCTTAGGAAAATAGCCTTTTTCATTCAAGTGGGTTTCTGAAAAGGCATTACAAAAATACTTTTTACAAAATACTCTATGAGGGTAACGGGAAGTAAAACCCGCACGTAGGGCGGGCAATCACTAGTAGACTTAATAGAGCTTACATATCTGTCTTTTTCGTAACAGGAATATTCGGAAAAACAAAGAAATGTTTAACAATTATTCGCAAACAAATGCCAAAAAAGAATTGTCGAATGCTCTACAGGGTTAGTCATAAAAACACGAACATTTTTGAAAAATTTTGTGTAGGTAGTTCCTTGCCCCATCGATTTGCCCAGGAAAATCGATGACAGTAGTAAAGCTACCTGGGAGTTCCTTTATCAGAAATACAAAAAAAATTCGATTGGAAACACAAACCGTTTTTACAAAAAGCAGCATTAAAAATGGAATGTGACCGCGAATTTGAATTTAAAAGATGTTCGTGTTTTTGACTAACCCTGTACTAGCCCTTTTTATTCCGTATTGATATAATATAATGAATCACCTGTATGCATTATAACTTTAAAATATCTATTTAATTCAATAATTTTTAGTTTAATTTAAATTTTATATATTCGGTTTTAAATATATCGATCTGTTCAAGGTTGTGAACATATTGTTGACTCAAATACTTTTTTACAACCTTTCCCAACTATTTTCAAAGAAATGCATTTATTGCCAGCCCTCTGTCCCACAAATAAATTGTTTTATTGCATTGACCTCTCTAGTGCTTAGTCATTTTTTTGTGTGCTGCGTCTCTGCACCCCTCCTTTCTCTAGTATGGCAGTGACACACACATACACAGTTGTTGACAATTCACGAAAGAGGCTGAAGAGAAAGAAAAAACATCAACAACTAGAGAAAAAACCTTTAAGAGGATTTTAGTCCTCTTCACTTTGTGTTTTTTCTAGTGTTTTTCAAATTTCTTGTGTTCAATAATTTTGCAATTTCAGGCATAAATACCTTATTATTATATTAACATGGTATAGTCTTTATTTACATAGTATTAAATTAAGACAAAGTTTCATTTAAGTCAAGTCATCACGAGCAGGATCACGCAGTTCCAGTGCCTTACACTAGTAAATTGCTAGCACAAATTCAGCCTGGTCAAAGTTTGGTGGTTCACGGCCAAGTTCATCTTCAGGCTGAGCGGTTTGAGATTAATCTTCTTAACGACTGCCTGGAGATTGACCCACACTCGGGCAGTGTGCCGTTACACGTGAATGTGCGATTGGATGAGGGCAAAATTGTGCTTAACTCTTTTGTGGTTGGTTTTCAGCTAGATTAGTGCTAAAGTTAGGCATGTGTGTGTTTAGGGTGGTGAATGGGGCAAAGAGGAACGACATTCTACTAAATTTGCAGCCAATGAGCCATTTGACATCCGCATTCGAGTGCATGAGGACAAATACGAGATTTTCGCTAACCAAAAACACGTGGCCGACTTCAAACATCGGACTGCATTTACAACGGTCGATCATTTACAGGTCTGATGTGATTGGGCTTTAGTTGGTTTAATGGCTTTAAATTAAAGGTGAAAGGGGACATAAGTTTGAATGGAGTGCACTGGGGAGGCAGGTATGTTGTTGTTGTTTGAAAATATCGATTTGAAAACGGATCAACTTTTTTGAAATGCAACTTCTAACGTGTGAAATTTCCGCGTTTTGTTTAACTAGACCTTTTTTGCTGTTTCGACATACAATACACACTTTTAAAACCGTGTATGTGTCGAGTTTGAATATACAGGGTGGCCCATCATAAACCAGCGTATTGGTTTTCGCCATAACTTTTTTTTATCTCTTAAGACGAGATCTTTTTTTTATTCGAAAGAGGAATGGATGGGAAAGCTAATGACACCAAACTTGCAACGAAAACTTCATTTGAGCACTAACTAACAGCAACAGACAAAAATAACAACAATTTTCGCTCAATGTTCTTGCTCCACGCTCTTCCCATTCACTTCGAGGCAGTATTCCAGACGCGTTTGGTAGGCTCCAATTGCTCTGTCGACCATCTCCTGCGGAAAGCTTGCGAAGGCGCGCTCAATCCTCTGTCGAAGCTCATTCATGCTAGCGATTGGAGTTGTGCAGACTTGGCTCTTTATCCATCGCCAGAGAAAGAAGTCGCATGGAGTCAAATCAGGCGAGTAGGGGAGGCCAGGAGAACGGAGCAGGAGAAGTCGGTGTCCCTCTGCCCATCCATCGAAGAGAAAACGCTTCATCCAACCAGTTGCGAACGGCCAACGACCAGTGAGGAGGAGCCTCATCCTGCATGAAGACCAAATTTCGAACACCTGAAAAAAGAAGTTGAAATCAAATAAAAAATCAAAACCACTTGCCTCTGACTGCCGAAAAGAACTGCTGTTGGAGCATTTGCAGATAATTGACACCATTCACGTTTTCCTCGGAGAAAAACGGACCCACAACCATGGCTAAAAGAAAGAAAAATCAACTTTTTGATCAAACACGTTTTGAACGATGATCACAGCAACAAAAATGAACAAGTTTGGTGTCATTCGCTTTCCCATCCATTCCACTTTCGAATAAAAAAAAGATCTCGTCTTAAGAGAGAAAAACAAAAAAAGTTATGGCGAAAACCAATGCGCTGGTTTATGATGAGCCACCTAGTATATATAAATATATATAAGCGAGGCCAAACAGATGCAACTATGGTAAACCAACTGAAAAATAGCAATAAAATCATGTTTAAGTCTGTCATAATCGTCATGCGCAAGCGTTAGCGAATTCAAAAAAATAAAGGCACCAAGCTGAAAAATTTAACTACATCGATCAATAGCCATTTTAACACGCCAAGGCCTGACTGTGAGACCGGTTGTTTCTAGTGCAGAATTTCATAGAGAATCCAAATCTGCAAAGTGTTTTTTTTTAAATTCTCCATGAAATTCCGCACCAGAACCAACCGGTCTCACAGTCAAGCCTTGGCGTGGTGAAAATTAAATATGTGGTATCCAAGGCAACAAAAGAATATTCAACAATGGGGAGATTCACCAATAGGGGAAACTCACACAAAGTCTATTCAAAAAGAGGGATATTCAAAAATTGTCCGAACATCCTTTTTCTTGAACGGATTTTGTGTGAGTTTCCACTATTGGTGAATCTCGCAATTGTCGAATATCCTTTTATTGCACTTGGATACCACCGTTAAATACTTAAATTTTAATTTAATTTCAACGCTTAGTCTTTTGAATCTTTTTACAATCGCTCAGTAAAACATAGCTCGAAAAGTTTGGAGAGTTTAAAGCATTAGAAGGTGCATTTCTTGACAACATAAAATTTTAATTTCAAAATTTCAAGGTACTTTGCATCGCCATTCGAAACCCACTTCCATGAGAACTCCTTGCGCACTGGTTAATATATAATTAATTTATGAGTTATTATGGATTTGTTTTGTTAAGGCCAGCGAGTCTACATCTATGGCATTCCCAAAGGCGATTTCAATGTCAACTTTATGAACGCTAATGGAGACAGTTTATTTCACTTCAATCCTCGATTTAGTGAAAAAGCTGTAAGTGATTGAAAACTCATATTTTATGCTGCTAATCTGAATCTTAGTTAACGGAAAAATTACTTTTTAACTCAAAAATTTTTGAAATTCACTTGGACCATTCTAGAAAATAGCTTGGTTATCGGTTTGAGTACGCAAAAAATACAGAATACGGCTTTCTTGTATATATATAAAATAGCTATTTTCGACTGGTTCAGATCGTACGTAACAGCCAATCTGACGGTGTGTGGGGCAAGGAAGAGCGCGAAGGAGCTTTTCCTTTCAAAAAGAACACCGGATTTGATCTGGTCATTCACAACGAGCCATATTCTCTTCAGGTTACTCTATTATTTAGCAATTTTAGAGTAATAGATATTTTTTTAGATATTCTTGGATAATCGACGCATTTTAACGTTTGCACACAGAAGCTCTAATCCCAATACCGATTACAAGACACTGCAAGTAGCAGGGGAGATTGAAGTAACTGGAGTAGAAGTCAGTCACAATTGATCTTCAAAAAGTTTTTAAATAATGCTTGCTTATTTTTATCCAGCTTTCTTGCATATCACATATTGAAAAAACCAAATAAATTATTTGTGTGTTAAAGTTAGAGGCAAGAGAGAAATAAAAACAAAACAAATTTTTGTAAAGATTGTTGCGTTATGAGGAACAGCGTTTCCAGTTAAGACAACAGCGTTCGAACGAAACCCTTTTGCGACCTTAAATAATCCAGTTTTAAAACGAAAATTTGAAATGCGGTTTGTCTCGTTCAGATTTGTTTGACATGGCGAGTCAACAAATAATTCAGATAGATCAGATAGATTTAAATTTGGATTTTTGTTAGATAGCTGCTTTTCTATGATGATGTCGAATATTAGTGCTTCCGGAATTATAACTTCCAGTGCGCACTCAAATGGATCTATCAAAGATAATAATTTCTCCAGTCAGATTCAGAGTCTTTTGAACACTGTCTCTAACTTAAAAGGGGAGATTATATAGAGGCTAAGGCTCAATTGCAGTCTTTATTAAGTGTCTCATGCATCCAGTCTACTCCAGTTAGTGAAATACGAATTGATTTGGTGTATGATTTAGAGATTCCAAGTTTCGCTCCAGCCACCGTAGCAATAATCAACGGATAAAATCCGCGAATAGCGATAAAATACGCAGATAGAAATATCCGCGGACTTTTATCCGTAGCAATAATCACGGATAAAGATAAGTACAACAAATCGTGTGTTTTTTTAGCAGAAAACGTCTTTTCATATGTATTCCCGCATTTTTAGGCAGTAATCGATTTTAGAAAACATAAGAAAAAAATATATCTTCCTACCAGCCAGGCTAAGAATATCCGTGGATTTTTGATTATTACTATGAATTTTATGCGCGTATATTTATCCGTATCTGCAGATGAAGATCCACGAATATTTTTATTATTGCTACGATTTTATCCACGGATACGGATAAATCCGCAGATATTTTAATTATTACTACGGGAGAAGAAATAAAATTCTAGCTTAAATCTTTTGAAGTGTCAATGGCATGCCGGAATTCCCTCCGTATGGTTTCGTCCTCCTCCTTCAGTTCGCGCTCGCACTCTGTCTACGAAGAGGTTCCTATTGGTGCATGCCATGGGTGAATGGGAAAAGATCCAAATAACGTCCTGCCTTCAGCTTCTGGTCCCCTGAAGTCAAGTTTGGAAGAGCTCCAGTCAACACTTCTCTACTTATGCAAACCAAACTGAATATCCTCTCCTAGTGCTCTAGTATCTAGTCTATTGTCAATTGTTCTCTAGGTTGTTCTCTCGTGTTCCCTTTACCATGATGCACTAATAAAGATAGCTAGTTAAAACTAATTTTGCTTACTCATAGCAAACCAACGTTTTATAAGCAAATCAACCATGTTAGACCAACTGATTTTTCAACTGATTTTTTTACTGTTAGCATAAAAATTCAAGTTTGAACTAATTGTTTCACAGTTAGTATCCAAATTCAACTTTCAACTGATTTTTTCACAGTTAGCATTAAAATTCAATTTTAAACTAATTTTTTTACAGTTAGCATTAAAATTCAGCTTTAAACTAATTTTTTTCACAGTCAGCATGAAATTTCAACTTTCAAATAATTTTGTTACACTTAGCATTAAAATTCAAGTTTGAACTAATTGTATCACAGTTAGTATCCAAATTCAACTTTCAACTGATTTTTTCACAGTTAGCATTAAAATTCAATTTTAAACTAATTTTTTTACAGTTAGCATTAAAATTCAGCTTTAAACTAATTTTTTTCACAGTCAGCATTAAAATTTAAGTTTGAACTAATTGTTTCACAGTTAGTATCCGAATTCAACTTTCAACTGATTTTTTCAGTTAGCATTAAAATTCAATTTTAAACTAATTTTTTTACAGTTAGCATTAAAATTCAGCTTTAAACTAATTTTTTTCACAGTCAGCATGAAATTTCAACTTTCAAATAATTTTGTTACACTTAGCATTAAAATTCAAGTTTGAACTAATTGTTTCACAGTTAGTATCCAAATTCAACTTTCAACTGATTTTTTCACAGTTAGCATTAAAATTCAATTTTAAACTAATTTTTTTACAGTTAACATTAAAATTCAGCTTTAAACTAATTTTTTTCACAGTCAGCATGAAATTTCAACTTTCAAATAATTTTGTTACACTTAGCATTAAAATTCAAGTTTGAACTAATTGTATCACAGTTAGTATCCAAATTCAACTTTCAACTGATTTTTTCACAGTTAGCATTAAAATTCAATTTTAAACTAATTTTTTTACAGTTAGCATTAAAATTCAGCTTTAAACTAATTTTTTTCACAGTCAGCATGAAATTTCTACTTTCAAATAATTTTGTTACAATTAGCATTAAAATTCAATTTTGTACTTGTTTCACAGTTAGCATTGAAATTTAACTTTGAACTACTTTTTGTACAGTAAGCATTGAAATTCAGTTTCAAACTAATTTTTTTCACAGTCAGCATTAAAATTTAAGTTTGAACTAATTGTTTCACAGTTAGTATCCGAATTCAACTTTCAACTGATTTTTTCACAGTTAGCATTAAAATTCAATTTTAAACTAATTTTTTTACAGTTAGCATTAAAATTCAGCTTTAAACTAATTCTTTTCACAGTCAGCATGAAAATCCAACTTTCAAATAATTTTGTTACAGTTAGCATTAAAATTTAAGTTTGAACTAATTGTTGCACAGTTAGTATCCAAATTCAACTTTCAACTGATTTTTTACTGTTAGCATTAAAATTCAATTCTAAACTTGTTTCACAGTTAGCATTGAAATTTAACTTTGAACTACTTTTTGTACAGTAAGCATTGAAATTCAGTTTTAAACTAATTTTTTTCACAGTCAGCATGAAAGTCCAACTTTCAAATAATTTTGTTACAGTTAGCATTGAAATTCTAGTTTGAACTAATTGTTTCACAGTTAGTATCCAAATTCAACTTTCAACTGATTTTTTTGTTGTTAGCATTAAAATTCAATTTTGAAACTAATTGTTTCACAGTTAGTATTCAAATTCAACTTTCAAATTATTTTGTTACAGTTAACATTAAAATTCAAGTTCGAACTAATTGTTTCACAGTTAGTATTCAAATTCAACTTTCAACTGATTTTTTTGTTGTTAGCATTAAAATTTAAGTTTGAACTAATTGTTTCACAGTTAGTATCCAAATTCAACTTTTAACTGATTTTTCTGTTGTTAGCATTAAAATTCAATTTTGAACTTGTTTTACAGTTAGCATTGAAATTTAACTTTGAACTACTTTTTGTACAGTAAGCATTAAAATTCAGCTTTAAACAAGTTTTTTTCACAGTCAGCATGAAAATTCAACTTTCAAATAGTTTTGTTACAGTTAGCATTAAAATTCAAGTTTGAACTAATTGTTTCACAGTTAGTGTTCAAATTCAACTTTCAACTAATTATTTTAGAGTTAGCATTAGAATTCATCTTGAAACTAATTTTTCAAGAGTTAGATTAAAATTCAAGTTTGAACTAATTGCTTCACAGTTAGCATTCAAATTCAACTTTTAACTATTTTTTTTTACAGTTAGCATTAAAATTCAATTTTGAACTTGTTTCACAGTTAACATTGAAATTTACTTGGAACTAATTTTTGTACAGTAAGCATCAAAAATCAGCTTTAAATTATTTTTTTTCACAGATAGCATTAAAATTCAACTTTCAACTATTTTTTTTACAGTTAGCATTAAAATTAGTGTTGGCAAATTGAAAAATCCGAGACCGTCGAGACGAGACTAGAGGTCGAAAAAAATTGGAGACCGAGACTGAGGTCATTTTGTCGAGACCGATATGGCTGAGACTCGAGACTTTTTCCAAAAAATTTCTCTCCTGATATATGTCCAGATGTACAATTTTCCAGCTATTGATAGACAACATTGTAATGACAGATTTTTATTGCAACCAGCAGAAAAACAAACACAACAATTTTCATATCATATTCGGCTCAATAACAGTACTCGATCGCTGGGATACTCTTGTTGAGGAAGACGAGCATTTCCGCTTTCTCTGAACTCAGCTTAGACCTCTTGTCGTCATAGACATCGCTCGCCACGGAAAACAGCTGCTCACTAGCCACACTTGAGAGTTACTTCTTGGTCAACTTCGCCACCGCCGGAAAGAATTTTTCGTTTTGCTGGAAAATGAGATATCAGCCAAAAAATTTAGATACAATAATCAATTGCAAGTACCTTCCAAAACACCAATGGATCCTCATCAAAAACAATTCGCTCAAGTGTTGAGTAGCCTCTTATCCGAAAGTGGACATCTGTTCGCGATTGCTGCTCACGTCGGTCAGAAAAGAACTCCTCATTTTGTGCAAAGAACGATCCTGAATCACGAGCGCTTATTTCGGGGAGAGGAGACCTGATTTCTGAAAAAAACCTTAGATTAAACAAGTTCTTCGAAAATAAATGAATTTGTTGTTGTTGTTGTTAAGTTATTGTTGTTGCGTCCTTTTCGCTTCTACACTTATAAAATTAACACAGATTGGAATTGTCCAAAAGGATGTATATGTAAATTTTTATTTCAAAAGTAAGCATACAGTAGGCATGTTAGTGGTTAACACATAAAATACAAAGCAACAAAAATAACTTTGGGGAAAAATCAGATATTCCTTCAAATAAGTCATTTATTCTTTTGACTTAGGTGAAGAACGTGAAGCTAAACTTGCAATATTTTAGATGCTGATTCACGATTTTTAAATTTAAATCAAAATGCAAAACTTCTTAACCAAATATCGTTTTTAAAGTGTTCAGCTCAGATTTGAACGAAAGTAACATAAGAATAGACACATTGGGACAAGGTGAAGAAAAAGCATCACAAAAACACACAAGCTGAAGAAGTTTTCTGGTATATAGGAGGGATGACTGAAACAGCTTTATTTCCTGAATGTGTATTAAATGAGTGACTGCTCTACTGCTCTTTTTTCTCGCCCTCTGGAACTTTTTTCAGGAAAGGAAGTTTGTCAGAGATTCTAAAAAAAATTATCACCACTAACTATTAATAATGTAAACAGCTTCTTAGCTAACTCACTGGTGTTGCACTTTTTCGATGTTTTCTTTGGCAATTCCAACATAGTGGTCAACTGGCTCTTTGTAGATTTCGTAGAATTTGGGCACTGTGAAGAGAGCGATAATGACTAAAATTTATAAAATTAGTTCACAAATCAGGAGAGTTTTACAAACAAACAAAATAAAAGGAATTTTTTAAATTAAATTTTACAGTTGACACTAAAAGTCAACTGTAAAGCTACGGGGCTCAGTGATGACTTTTCTGATATTTCAGTTGTTTTGGTAATTAGATATGATAGATATTTCATTAGATATTTCTGTATAAATTTTTTACTGATATAATACAGCATCTAAAATTTCCATAGAAAAACGAATTCAAACATAATTTAAAAACGTGGGGATTTGTCGACGAGATATGAACTAACTGAAGTTGCAGTGCAAAGAATTTGAATAGCAATCATCTCCCTTTCAGTAATATTTCAGCAACCAATATTTTTTTGAAGTTCTGCTTTCTGATTTTGAATTCTGAGAAAAATTTTAGCTACTAGAAGGCATCTAAAAACCTTTTTACAGAAATAGTGACTATTTTTTGAGAAAAAACTTAAAATTTGAAAAAAAAACCATCCCTAACATGCGGCACTCCTATCTTTGCAGTTGAAATCCTAGTTTTACTATAAAGCTACATACGCACAGAATTGACAGAAAACGATTATTTTATTTTAAATTTGTTATACCGTATTTTCTCTAATTTAACGGCCCTCTCTAATTTACCGGCCTTTCTTCCCTACGGCCGTTTTATTTAGTGTTTGGAAACACATTTTTTATCTCTGTTTTTTGTCGAAATGTTCTTCTTACGCCTGTTTAGTGTCCTTATTTTGCTTTTTGATTTAGTTCTTACAGTGTATCAAATCTTGGCTCTCTACAATTCTGATAGTGATGAAGAAGAGCCACTAGCAAAGAAGTCAAGAAAGCATAAAGTCTACACAACGTTCAAGTTGGAAGTTGTCTGGCACTCGAAGCAGGCTTTCATTCACTCTGCTAGCGAAAAGTACAGCATCAGCAGAGGTTACATTCAAGATTGCAAGAAACAAGAAAACCAGCTTTGCTTACTTAAATTAGTGCTTTTTTTCTTTACTTTCATCGAGAATTTTTTTCTGTAGGGAATCTTCGCGAGACAGGAAAAGAGCATATTTCTGGAGTTACTTGTTAACACGGGGAAAGCCGTACGTCATAAAGGTACATTCTTGTGCAGAATTTCACGCTGAACAAAATAACAAAAAGTCACTACATGCCGGTCAGCTACCCTATGCAACTTCAAAGAGGTAGACCATGCCAACTTTTCAATAGGTTAACCTAATTTTATGTGCAAAAGAAAGCGCAGTCTACGAGCTTTCGAATGACACATTGTTGAGATATTTATGACTATCAAAGAAAAATTTTCAACTTGAAGAAATCATTGTGTTTTTTTTTTCAAAAACGTTGTTCATACAAAAATATGCACAAAAAGTGTGTCAATTGTAGATTTCATTCGACAGAGCAAAATAAACTGCATCAGATAGTGCTTTGAAAAAATCCGAGACAAGGCTTTTAGAGCAATGAGCGAACGCATAAAATTATTTTCAGGTCAATTTTTGACCTGAAACTTTGATTTCAGTGAAAAAACCAGAATTTCTGACGCTGGATTTGTGTTCAACATGGTCGATTTACATAAAAAACTGCCCTTTGATTCTCACACTCACTGTCAAATTTCAAATCCCGCTCAAGACACAAATTAATTATATTCGAATTTTTTTAAATTTTAAATCATTTTTGTCTTGAGCGGAATTTGACAATGAGTGTGAGAATCAAAGGGCAGTTTCTTGAGTAAATCGACCATGCTTAACACAAATCCGGTATCAGAATTCTGGTTTTGCCTAGCTCAAAGCAGGCTCAAAGCAAATGTTTACATACACTTTTGAACGTTTGCTTAACACCTATCTGGTGCAGTTTTTCCTGTTCTGTCGCATGGTATCTACCATTAACTAAAAAACGGCGTTTTCACACTTTTTGTACATATTTTTGTATGAATAACGTTTTTGAGAAAAAAACACAATGGCTTCTTTAAGCCAAAAAAATTTCATTCGATTGTTATAAATGCATCAACGATACACTATTAGAAAGCTTAGGCTTAGGCTTGTAACCTAAGCTTGTAATCGGCGCTTTCTTTTGAATATAAAATTAGATCAACCTATTGAAAAAATTGGCATGGTCTACCCCTTTGAAGTTGCATGGGCAAAAATCGTGACTTGGTCGGTTCACAAGGGCAGCTCACCACCATATAGTGATTTTTTTCACCATCGTGTTCAGCGTAAAATTTTGCACAAGAACGTACCTTAAGGACGTACGGCTCTCCCCGTGTTAATAACAATAACCTTCATAGAATTAGACAATGATCTTACAGTGTGGGTCTGGCCAGAGCGCTACAACAAACTCCGTGTTTTGAGAAAAATCATTAAACAGCATCTATGGATGTCTACCTAGAATAGATCTGTGTGACGTGGTAATCGATTTCCAAAGAATCGATTGCAAAGTTTTTAAAGTGTGCGAATAATTTTTTAGTGCGTTTTTAACCCTACTCCTTTTAGATTTACGTATAACTGTTTGCCGCGACGAGGCGAAGATCACTTCTTTCACTGCTTCAAGAAACACGAGCCGGTACCACAATGGCGAATAATGTTGAAATATTCGCGTGCTGTAATCCTGGTTAAAATTGCCGAAGGCGATATATTAGACCCGAAACAGGATGAGAATGGTTACATTAGGGATGTTTCTATTGAATTTGAAGAGGAGTTTAGCGTTTGATTATGTCGGTTACTATTTTATTTCAATAAAATATTTTGTCATTGTATTGTCTGCGTGAAAATTTCAAGTGTCTTAATATTTCTAATTTACCGGCCCTCTCTAATTTAACGGCCCCTGGGATTTGGTTGGAAAGTTTAATGGTCGGCCGCATAATTAGAGAAAATATGATAAATTCAAAAAAATTCAAAGATTTGAAATAATAAGCTTAAAAACTTACAAATCAGAACTAGCGAAATGCCAGAAAACCATGAACCGACTAAATTTTTTTTGATTAGTAATATCCACCTCGTTACTCTTTTCGTTTACCATAGGTTAGAGTGTACAGAAGCATTCCAAACTGAATAGTACAAATTTAAACTGCAAAGCAACCTTTGTAATGCCCTTACCTTCACCGAATCCACCAAATTCTCAACCAAAAATAGATGGCGCAGGTGCTTAACTAAAGCTTGTCCATGTTCCACCAAAACATCCACCTGTGAATGCACTCGTTCTTGAGGCACACTTATCTGCGAATTATTCAACACAATTATTTATATAAAACGTAATGATTAAGCCAAATCTTGGAAAACCTCCTGTTCCAAATATGGTTTGAATGGGTTAGAGCCATCTGTTTTCTTGATCTGACCCTCGACCAACTTGAAGACACGGAAACCAATGGTTCCGGCAAGAGCGGTCAAAGAGACGTAGGCTACCTGTAGTTTAGTTTTTTATATATTTTAGTGTAATTTTTGTGAGTTTTTTATAAGAATTCAGGGCCTTATCCTGGACATCGCATGTTTTTTTGTCTTGGTCCGCCATATTGTTTTTTGAGAATTTTCGGTGTAGCATTTTCAAAGCAGTGTTTTGCCAAAATTGGCACGAAAATAACTGTATCTACTTGAAAAAGTTTTTTGAGCAAAATGTCGAAAATATATGCCTAGTTTGTTTTGGCTGTTTGAAATAAAATGATCAAAAAACAATAGGGCGAACCAAGGCAAAAATATGCAGCTTCTAGAATGGGGCCGAATTTTGCATACAACAAGTTTAATCGAGGTCGTTATAACCGTGAAAAACACCATGCTGGTTCAGGCACTTTTTTGACGATGATTTCTAAATAGGGTTGTCGAATATTCAAAATTTTCTAACATTCGATAACCCTTCTTGAAAGAGTGCCGCATTACCAAGATACGATTGTAAATGTTTTGACTTTAAAAATAGTGGGGTTATGAAGGGTGCGGAATCTTTAAATCAAAAGCCAGAAACAACAATTTGTTTTAGACAAAAAACAATAAAGTGCATTGTACACAATTAAACAGAAGTGAACTAATTCTCAAGAGTAGTTTAGCCAAAAAAACAGTGAAAGATAAATGATAGTCAAAATAGAAGTTTCAGATTTTGTGGCAGGATTTCGGTATCTATTCCTTTTCAAGGTTGGATAAGGCTTAAAGGCTTGCAAATTTTAAATTTTTTAAAATTTTCAGGGCTACTAGCTAATAAACACCCCCCCACACAATTTGACCTACCCAAAATCGATGTAATACAACTACCTTTTAGAACAACAAGTTTAGTCTTAGCCCTTACGCTGAGGGGTAGTCCAGCGTACGGAAGTTGTGACTAATAAATGTCTTCTATTATGGGGTGCTTAGGCTTATTCGGGGTTTCGGGTTATGTTGACTCGACTGTAATAGCAAAATTTATTATAGGCCTTACCAGAGAAAGCAAGGAGCACTTGGCAAACAGGTAGAGGGCAAACAAAAGCACTGCCAGAGCACCTGATTTTTTTAAAAATAATTATTGGTTTCATTACCAAACCCTAACTAACCTCCACTGCGCTTTGGATCTCGCCAGTAAATTATCTCCAACACTAAAAGAGTTTTTTTATTATTATAATATTCGAAGAGAATTATAAATTTTAGGTAACTAAGATTTAATGAATTACTAAAAACAGCAAAATTCAGACCAAACTCACATTTTCCAGGTAAATCGGTGGCTGGTTCGTACGTGGTTTTGCTATTTTTGCGATATTTTTGACCCATTTTAGACAAATAAATTAGTAGACCCGTATAAAAGTAACACAAACAGACTCGCCACACTAACTAAACTCAATAATAAATGTGAAGAAATTCGCAATAATAATCCTGAGGAGGAAGAATAATAATATTTAGATGGATACAATAAAACGACTGCAAAGAGAAGTAGTGATTTGGTCGCGCTACGTGCGACAGGGGCAGCTACGAATTACTCTAGCTACGCATTGCATTGCTCTAGTGCTGCCTGTACTACGAAAGAACAGTTTGTTCAAGGAAAGAATGAAAGGATTGATTGGCATTGAGAAATAGTTGCAATAGTCAGACACAGACAATAGACAGACACACACTCTCACCCTCATTTGACTTTGACGCCTAGCTTTAGCAGATTAAGAGAATTTCGCGCTGTTTTACGCTGGTGTTGTTATTTCTTTCAAAGTTTTTTGGTCCCTTTGAAAGTGGGAGAAGGTCACCGATATGTGTTGTGTGCTAAAAATTAAAAGGCGCTTCATAAAAACAAATAAATTTTTTAACTTTTTTGTCTTTAACTTTTTTGTCTTTTTTGTCTTTGCAATTTTTTTTTAAATGATTTTAGAACTGCAAATATCGCCTTAGTGCTAGCTTAAAATGTTCACTGTAGTAATATTACGTTACAGTTAGCTTTAAAGGTTAGATGTGATTTAGAGTTTACTCATAATGTTAACTGCAATAACATTGCTTCCCAGTCAATTTTCAATGTTAATATTAGAACTATAGAAATAACGGGTGGTCCAAAGTCTTTGGAGAATTTAGAGTTACCTCTAGCTCATTTTTAGTAATGATTTTTAAAAAAGCAAAATCAATCCAAACACATGGTTATGAAGCCCTTGTCTTCTTCTTTCAAATGGCATATAAAGTTTATTTTAAATATGTTTGAATAAACATTAGTAAGCTTGCAACACCTGTAAAAACTAGTTTCAATTTGAAAACGAGATAGAACGGAGATAAATAGATAGGCGCAAAGTAGTACGAACCCTTCATTCTACATAAGCAGCATGTACACGCCGGCAAAATCAAGATCGTAGTTGATTCGCAATTGCAAAAAAGCCTTCAACGTTTTCACCTTGAAAAGATCACAAGAGTCGGTCCGTTGCGCTTAACATTTTGCACTTTGGGTAGACATAGCAGAAAGTGGAAAACTAAAAAAGCAGAGAAAATTTGGGTGAAATGTGAAGACAAAATTTTGAGTGAAATATTTCACCGCAGTCAAAAATTTTGAAAACTTGAAGTGTTTCCTTCAAACTTTGGCGCTTTTTTCAAAATAAAGGACACTGTGCCAAATAAAGGACGAATCTTTATGTAAAGGACAGATCCGAACCATGCCTTACTGGGCTTTCAATCCAAATAATGGCTATACTGGTATATTCCAAGTAAACTTTATATACGATTTGAAGAGGAAGACGAGGACTACAAAACCATGTGTTTATATTGATTTTGCAATTGAAAAATTATTACCAAAAATGAGCCAGAAAAGTCACCAAGGACTTTTGGACCACCCGTTAGAAATATTCATAATATTAACTGCTGCAGAATATTGTAAAATACAGTTCTCGAAAACATCAAATTTAACGCTAAGCATCAAAATGACATTCGCACACCTATTTCTTATATATTTTATTTTCTTATCTAAGATATTTTTACATCGTTTTGTAGCTGAGATTTTCTCTATCGATTGAATGGTCGAACACCCTGATAGAAAAAAAATTAAAATTTAACACCAACCTCACACTAACAAACCAACAGTTTTCTCACATTAAAAATTCACGGTTTTTCACCTCATACTGAGTGTGATTTCCTGTTTAACCAGTCAATCGATAGAAATAAAATCTCAGCTACAAGACGGTGTAAAAACATATGAGATAAGAAAACAAAAAGTTTGAAAAAGAGTGAGTAAGTCAAATACAGGTCATTTGATTTCATTTGAAATTTCATTTGATGCTAATGCCGCAAAGCGGCCAAACACAGTTAGGGTTCCTAACACAGTCGGGGTTCAGTACAGAAATACGAGAAAATCAGCAATGGAGATGTTATAGTTATGTAACGAATAAAGAAATCTGAACGTAACGAAGAAAATGAAAATTTTGGTAAAAAAAATTTTTCCGGAAAATGTTTTCCGCCACCTAATAACATGTTTCTTTGCTTAATCACAACCTAAAAAGCTCGAAAAAATTGTCAAAACACACTTTTGGGAGGACGGCGTACAAGGCACTCCTGCCTTTACTACATCTAACTCGTGTAAATCTAATGCAGCGAATTTTCTCAGTTTTTTCCCACTCTTTATTAATTATCACTGGTATTTGAGGACCTACGACGTGATCCGACTTAGGGGAGAAACTCGATCTCTAGATTCAAGATCTAGAGAGAGAACTATCAGATTTACGACCAAAAAATATTATTTTATTGCAACTGAAAAAAATATATATCCAGCAACACAAACACACTTCCCGAAGAACAAAAACATAATCGCCAAAAAAAGGAACAAGTTCATTAGCTAGGCTAGTGCATTAGCATAACAGACAGCAAAAAACTACCTTTTCCCTTGGATCGATGAACGGGGAAAAGGTTGAAAACAATTTATCAACAAATAAATATTTATCTTGAAAAGTTATGATCAAAATGTTAGAGATTTTTACTGAATCGCGACAACCTATATGTCAATCAAATTTTCACGATTTTTGAGCAGTAACGACTTAAATTTTTGAAGTCGTCATGAACTGTTTTGTCCAAAACACTGCCAGAATTCTGACTTTGCCGACCGTTTTTTGATAGGAAAGCAATTTTAGCAATCAAAAATCAAAAGCGACACTAATTTACGCTTAATCTAACATAGTAAAGCCTCTTTATTTAAAACGACAAATTTGTTGTCTTTTCCAAAATGCTCACGATTTTTGGAATGCTTGAGATTTTTGAGACCCATGAATGAAAGACTTAGATGATGAACAAACTTTTAGGATGTAAGTTATTTAACACTAGAAAGACGGCCTGTAAGAGCGGTATATTCTGGTGCAGTTTTGAACGCTGAATCCGAATTTCTCAGCCGAATTGGCTAATCAGCCCTTAAATGGGGTTAAATTTGCGATTTTTGAAACCGGATGTTTTGAACATTTTTTAAGCACAATTTTTTTTAATGAGCTGTAAAACGCAAGTCTTGTGGGTTATCTTAAACAACCTTTATATCAAAATGTAGCGCAGGACAAGGGCTTTGAAATGACATATTACATGCCTATACTTCTCTTGCAATTGCTAGAATTGACCCAATAGCAATTGAATTAACCCAAATTTTGAAATTTCCAGACTTTTGCAAACCTGTGATCAAAACCCATCTTAAAAAAGCCGTTAGCAAATTCTGAGCACAGATTCGGATTCTTCGGCTAAAACTGCCCTTAGAAGTCACTTTTCTGCAAAGTTGGCGTACATAAAACGACTCTTTCGACACGAAAGAAATAAAATTAACGCTTGCTAAATTCTTTGCTCAAAACCAAATTTTGCTTTTGACCACAGTATAATGTGTTTTATGTTCACAGTAAAATGACAAAATAATTTCAATTTCATAGTAAACAATTCAATACAGTCAAACCTCTATACAACGGCCCCCCTAAGGACCGGCCTTGGGGGGCCGTTGTATAGAAGAACCGATATATAGAGCCGTTATATAGAGGGTATATTACTAACGTTTGTAAAGGGGGCCGTTGTATAGAGGTATCGCAATATTGGACGGGACTGTTTCTGTTCGGCACATAGAGGCGCGGCGCACGATGTACATGCATCCGTTCCATACTTATGGTTTCCTGGTGGACAGTCCACGCATTTGCCACCTTGTTTTGCAGGAGCTTGACTTCTTGTAATTGGTTTGTGTAGCTCTGCGAATTGCGCGACTTTTTTGCGAGAAGGGGTTTTTTTTGCTTGCATTCACAACACAGCATCCGTTGAACCATATGATTTTGACACACATTTCTGTTTTGTAAGATAAAAATGCAACTCACTCGTTGAGACCATCGTCTTGTAGTTGGAGAAAAGCTGGAGTGCTTAGTCGTTTGGTCAAATTTGTCTACTCCAAATTTGATCTTGTTTTAATCGACAATGATTGCGGGTTTTTGGGATTTCATGTCGTAGGCCGCGTTGTGATGATATGTTGAATATACTAGAACCAATTTTCGTTTGTTAACTTGCGTCAAAAATGCACAAACGATGTTACAAGGAAACGCAGAAAATAGTATTGAATTGTTTACTATGAAATTGAAATTATTTTGTCATTTTACTGTGAACATAAAACACATTATACTGTGGTCAAATCAAAATTTGGTTTTGAGCAAAGAATTTAGCAAGCGTTAATTTTATTTCTTTCGTGTCGAAAGAGTCGTTTTATGTACGCCAACTTTGCAGAAAAGTGACTTCTAAGGGCAGTTTTAGCCGAAGAATCCGAATCTGTGCTCAGAATTTGCTAACGGCTTTTAAGATGGGTTTGATCACAGGTTTGCAAAAGTCTGGAAATTTCAAAATTTGGGTTAATTCAATTGCTATTGGGTCAATTCTAGCAATTGCAAAGAAGTATAGGCATGTAATATGTCATTTCAAAGCCCTTGTCCTGCGCTACATTTTGATATAAAGGTTGTTTAAGATAACCCACAAGACTTGCGTTTTACAGCTCATTAAAAAAAATTGTGCTTAAAAAATGTTCAAAACATCCGGTTTCAAAAATCGCAAATTTAACCCCATTTAAGGGCTGATTAGCCAATTCGGCTGAGAAATTCGGATTCAGCGTTCAAAACTGCACCAGAATATACCGCTCTTACAGGCCGTCTTTCTAGTGTTAAGATATAATCTGCTTTTCGAAAGGATACATTTTTGTTAGAGTCGAATGCCTCTATAAGATACCTCTGGCGACCGTCTACCAGGGGTATCTTCTAGAGGGATTGGACTGTACTTGTGATGAAAAATCTTGCTTACAAGGAGAACAATATTTTAAAAATTAAAACTTACTAAGTTTAGAACAAATTTTAGGATAGCGTTGAGCTATATAGTAATGTTTTACTCAGTAATATTTTACTGCAATCTGATAAGATACCGATAAAAAACTGTTCTGTTTCATCATTAAGTGCTCAGCATCAAAGACGTTTACATGGAAAAGAAAAATTGTGAAAACAAATAACATACACCATTATGGTTTTTGAAATCAAAACAAAATGTTTGATTTCTCGAAGTTTTTCAAAGTTCTTAATTAACACTACCTGCTTTTTTGTCATGTACAATGCGCCGAGTATAGTCGCCAACAGTATAGACAGTCACTCCAATGGAAATTATTAGTGCAACATATTGCATAATACTTATAAGTGTTCTGGTGATAAATGATATTAGCGAACCAAAAAAGCGCCCTGCCGCCCCTGTTTTACTCATTGTAACAATATTAGTAGAAAAATTTAATTTTGATTACTTCCGCTAAAAATAAAAGTTATTTAAGAAATGAATAATTTAATAAAAAAATATATATAGAAAAAATTACTCTACTAGCAATTATCCCCCAACGATCTTTTTTCAAAATCGTGTTTTAACCTCTCCTAAGTAATTTTATGCGCTGAAAGCGATTTAAAAAAGTGTTCTCGGGCATTTTCTGAATTCAAAAAAATGATTTTTGTAAAAAAAATCTGACCAAAAATCGACTTTTTACCTTGGGGGACCAAGGCAAACCACCTTATTTTAGGGTATTCTACCCCGTTTTGGTCACTAGGCAAAAAAGGAAAGCAAAAAAACAGCTAGGCAAAAAATCCTCTATATGCATTTTATCATTAAGAATATTTCTCGGCATCATGTCTGAGGTTGAGTGCGCGCATCTCTAACTCTCAAGCCCCCTGCGCCCCCTTCTGCGGCGCAGGGTTCTTAGGGTGCTTGGAGTTGAGATGCGCACACCTACAGACCTTAGACATAAATCACTCGAAAGTGACTCTGGATGAAATGCATGAAAAACATGCATACCAGAGTTTTTTCATGTGGTAAGGCCCAGTTAACAAATCTGTGCTCAAATCCCATCTTGGTAGGGTCTCTAGGTACCCTTTTCGGTGGTTTGCCTCGGTCCCGAAAGGCAAAAAGTCGATTTTTGGTCAGATATTTTTTTCTCCAAAAATCACTTTTTTGGGTCAAAAAATGCCCGAGAACACTTTTTTATCGTTTTCAGCGCATAAAAATCACTGAGGAGTGGTTAAAACACGATTAAAAAAAATCGTTGGGGAGGAATGGGGTTTATTCGCTAGTAGCGCCGAAAAATGTATTAATTTGTAAAAACAAAAACAACCCGAAAATCTAATCACTTTAAAAGTGTTCAAAGTCTAATATGACTACTTTTTGAATGAACAAAACAAACAAGGAAGAAAAAAAGAAAGATAGTCTACTTGTTTAGAAATGAACCGATAACAAAACTGTGTCTTTAACATTGCAAACTATAACTACAAAAATAACAATTACTATTGACTTCTATGGAAGACACTGCCATTTAATGAAATTTCTTAAAAGTCTTGCGTTTGAATTCGGCTAGGGTCAGTTTTAAAAACTACTTCACTTTCTTTTTCATCGGATTTTAGTTTAGAACTTCAGTTAAAATGTAACATTTTTTCTGACAATGAAATCTTGTAGAGCATAGTCGATTTACTACACGGAATTTTAATATTTTTCCCAACAGACAGAAAAAATCAAATCTGGAGACTCGAGAAACCTGCCAAAATACATGAAATCGACTTAACCCGCCTGTGGATTTTCAAAAACATATTTTTTGCAGTCAAACTTCTATACAGTGATACCCCAAAATGTTCGATCCCCAACTGGGTCCGGCACTTTTTTCCGCATATGTGTTTAAAAGACCCTGCTAAGGATTAAACTGTTGGGGGTGTCACCATATCAAGGGTAGATTATAAACACATACGTTTTTAAGAATCCACAGAGGGGACTAAGTCAGTTTGTGGCTCGACATTTCTGGTGTCATCAGATTCGAATTTTTCTGTCTGTTGAGAAAAAATATATTTAAATTCTATAGAGTAAATCGACTATGTTTTACAAGATGACATTGTCAGAAATTTTGAATCAAATCGTACAGTTCGATCGGTTCCCTTGTAAGTACGACTGATTTTTGAGTTCCTTGTATCTCCAAAATTTTAGTAGCTTTTCCGTTGGGTTTTTTGTGGATTGCATGGCTTTTTGTGGATTGAATCAGTAGTGGATCAGAACATGGCAGTAACAGTGGCCATAGAAAATTTTGTATTCAAAAATATCTTTTTTTGCCTTTGTGGGTATCATGGGTTTTTGACACCCATGATACTCCTATCGACCATATCTTAAAAAAAATTCTTGTCAAGACCCCAAGCCAAGCGTAGACAAATTTCACTTTCTAGGCCAATATCACTGCGAAAAACCCTAAAATCGTGTCATTTTTGCCTCAGGATAATTCATTTACTTGTTTTGCCTAGAGCATTTGTTTTGACAATAAATATTTGAATTCCCGCCTATTTGCGAAATCAAGAAAATCCTAACACGGGAAAGGCACGACCGCCCCGTGGCCTATCAAAAAACCTTATATACCAAAAGATAGCCCTGAACGAGCTGGGCATGACACCGTTCGCAAAATCGGCTACGGGAGCGACTGCGCCGAGATATTAGCTTTTAAAATTAGAAATTTCTGTGAGCTACTATGTATAGCAGACCAACAACAGATTTGAACAGGTATGTGTGGCTCAATGGTATAGATTCAGGCTATATTTTTACGTCGCGGGTTCGGTTCCCCAACGGTGCGTTCTTCTTTTTTTTTTGAAATTTTGCAGTTAAGCCTCAATTTAACGTCTTTTATAGTGAAACAGGGAGTGATCAACTTTCTTTACTGACAAATAACAAACAATCAATGACAATGCTAGTTTACAACGAAGTGATCAAAGCAGAGATGTTCTTTGAAATAAGAACAGAACATGAAGCTCATGCAAACACATTGTTAATGATGACAATTTGTGAGCACGCCAATTTTATACAACGACTTTTCTATTGTTTAAAGTTAACTGTGATGCACTATAACGACAGTTAACATCCAAGTTAACTGTAAAGCATTATTCCTACAGTTAACATTGAAAACTGTATGGTAATCATGCTTCATTCGTACTCCGCCCCACCTGTTACCATTTAATTTAAATATAAAAAGAAAATAAAAAATTCCTACTTTTTATTTACAGAAAAGTAAAATTTTGATTAGAAACAAACTTTATTAAACCTAAAACAGCAAAAAAAGAAAGAAAAAATCTGGTGACACTACATAAACAAATTCGACAAACACAATTTTGGCACCACTAAAAAGAGGTCTGACGAAACAATAGGGCTAGCAAGGAAAATGGCGGGAAATCGTGGTCTTTTCCTTCTAGTCTTCTCATAGCCTAGTTGCTAGAGGGCTAAAGAGATAGTGCGGAGAACAAAAGAGAGACCACAGCAGGGCTCATTGAGTGATGACTGGCCATGTTGGCACATAAACTGGGCACAGAAACAACCAGAAGAAAAAAGCTTAGGGAAAAAGGTCTAAAAGCTCTAAGCTTATTATTTCTGCTACTGTCCAGCAGTCAGTCTTATGACCAAAACATGGTAACCAAAAGATATTTTGTGTGTCTGACTGGAACACAGAGCTTGAGAATATTACTGGCAAGGAGCTGTAGATTGGCTGGTGTGCCAGTGAATATGTAATAAATAGATGCACAATCGATATGGAAGAGAGTGGAGTAGAGAAAGAGCATGGCCAATTCTACAGCACTACGTTTCTTGTTGTTGTTGCTAAGATTGGAGAGGGCAAGGAATAACTAAAGAAAGACTCAAAGTGCACATTGTGCGATAAAATAAAAATGTAAAAACTAATATAAAAGCAAAAACACTGTTAGAAAATAACTTATGGCAAAAATGGTTTTAGATAATTGCTACATTCAACACTCGAACAACTTTAGGTCAGGTGGACTCAGAATTTTATACTGATTATCTCTGCTATATATACTATGAGTTTGATTGTTAAAAAGTGGCTCAAAATATTACTAAATCTGCTAGTAAAACAACCTTTTCCCACTATCCTTTTACATAATTTGTCAACCACTACTGAGCAATGTCAAATCTATTATTGATGCAATTTCAACCTTACTGCCTAGGGTACTCTTATGCAGTGGTAACTACCCTAGTGTTATCCAGACACACGTGAATTACACAACTTTAAAACTTCAGAGTTAGAGAAAGCAGAAATGAAAAAGCAAATAAAGGTAGGAGATCATACTCGTCATATGATTTGAAAGCACAACCCCACCCCCTTCACCTCATACAGTCTTTTAGCACAATAGTGTATTTTCTGGCTGTTTGTATTATAAAGGCTGTCTCTGTTTTCTACTATTTCGTCATCAATTAGCTCATCCTGGAGAAAGGATAGAGAAAATAATATTCACAGAATACCAAAACAACGGCCTTATGAAACAGCAAAATAGGCAGTGAATTTTTGCTCAAATTTTATGGTGCAATAAGTAAAACGCTACATTTCGTTGTGCCAACGCCAACATTATTTTCTTGAGGTCATGAATTCAACTTGACTCCTGGATACCTTCAATTTTTCAACTTTTTTTGACAATTTTTTTTATTAATCTCCAACTGAACGTAACATCTAAAAATAGACGTAGGTCGTAAATATCAGATTTTCTACTTTTCCTTTGAAAATTTGAGTACAGATCGGTCGAAAATTTAAACTTTAGACAACTGGCAAAAGGCTCCCAAAGTTACGGTAAAAAACTGTCGGGTCCTAGCCGGGAACGAACTTTTTCGGTTACGTTAAATCCAGAGACGACTGTATGAGCAAATAAAATAGTAGAATGGGTACAGGACAATTGACTGTCACAATTTTAACCGTCAGCATATTTGACCATTACCGTTATCAACATCCACCGTTATCATAATTGAGTGGGCTGTTCTAAGTCCGCTAACAGTTGACTTTTGATCAACGATCAACAATCCAACGGTCGAAAAATATTGAACGTCAAAATTGCTGTCAAAATAATCAATTTTATTAAAAGACAAAATTAATGACAGTCAAAATTGAGACGGTAGAAATATGCTGATGTTCGAAAATGTGACGGTCAATCGTCCTACACGCATTAAAATGGCGCATCATGTATAAATAACTGCTTACTTATTGATATGAGATGAAACAAAAAGTTGGTTTAAAACTGTTATTAACTGTTATTAATTCTTCATAGGTAGCTATTTAAGATAATGTTTATGCGCTTCTGTTTTGAAAATTAGCTAACGTGCTTTCTTTTTTAGCTATTTTACTGGCTGTGTTGTTAGTTGGACGCTGGAAAAGAATGTACAGCCGAGGAAGGATTAAGCACCAGGATGTGAGGGTGGATGACTAAATGTGGAAGGCAGCCAAGCTAGCTGGCAGTAGCGAAAGGGAAGACAAAAATTTAATTATATGTCTTAATGGCATAGCAATAAGCAGCGCAGGCACAGGGAGATAGCCATTGGCTCTAGTTGTTTTTGTTTCACTGCCTCTAGCTGCTTTATATCTCGCATTTTGATTATGAGAGCAAAAGAGAATGTATATAGTTGGTCAGATGCAAAGACAGAAGTAATAGCACAGCGTGTCCCAAGAATTTCTGACGATTTCAACTTCTCGTAAATTTCTTTTAGATCGAATTTTGAACTTTTTGAAACGTAGATCGACTCAGAAAAAATTTACAATTTTCTCAGTGTATAGTGTAAACCTCCTTAGTACCTCCTGTGATTTGGTCATTGGATGGATCTGGATGACCAGTACCCAAACCACAGAGGGGAACAAGCGAAAATCGTGTTTTTTACATTATATACCAAAAAATGGTATATTTTTTCTGAGTCGATCTGCAATTACAGAATTTCAAAATTCTATGTAGAAAAAAATTATGAGCAGTTGAAATCGTCAGAAATTCCTGGGACATCATGTAGTGAATAATGAGGATATGATAAACAATGAGAACTTCTGAAAACAATATTTATTTTTTTGTCGACGGAGATCACGAATGATAAATAAGGCTTGAGATTTCGTACGCTTTCATATCACTTTAGTTCACATCATACAGGACCACTTTAGTGTGCCACATTTACTATTTCAAGTAAACTCGTAGACTTTTAGCTAGATTTTTTTTAACACTATTTTGGTCTGTTTCATAAACTAAAAATGTTGTTGAGCAAATTCTCTATCTTTCTGTTGTCACAGAAATATCACTTTGGCTAAAAATAAATTTATCAAAGATTGCTAAAATGTGACTTGTCAAATTTGCAGTTATTTTACAAAAATGCCTATAACATTGATAATATTAGAGATGATGACGGGACGGGACGGGACAATTTCGTCCCGTCCCGTTAATTTTAGAGAATCGTCCCGTCCCGGAATCCCGCACCTGTCCTGGCACCTGTCCCGTCCCGGTGTCCCGTCCCGGTGTCCCGTCCCGAAAAAATTCAATTTTTCAACAACTACCTTCAACTTGTAATTACAGTCAACCCTCGATATAACGGACCCTCGGTATAACGTCCCTACACGGCCGGTCACACTGCGGGCCGTTATATTGAGGGGTTGACTGTACCATGAATCAGATCTTACAGGAAGCCCAACAAACGTGAATCAATCGGAAGAATGTCAAACGTCTGGAAATTGAAGCTCTTCAAGAAGCTTGAAATTCCCGATCGGAAATTTTTATGACCGTCCCGAAAATCTTCCCTGTCCGGGCTCCCGTCCCGATATAACTTTTTGACCTGTCCCGTCCCGTGTCCCGTCCCGAAATTTTTAAATTTCAATTCTGACCCGTCCCGTCCCGAAAAGGTCAAGCCATCATCTCTAGATAATATCAAACATTTTTATAAATGCTATACATTATTGCATACACTATTTGAAAGAACACATTTTGCACTACAAAATGGGGTGTGACTTGTTTGTATATGCCCTTCAGACCTACTCACAAAACAGTGTTAGAAGTCCAACTATGGGACATAAGGAATGTACGGATCATGGTTCAGATAGTATATTTGTCAACACTACCCAACCTACAAACATTATCATACACTATGTGTTCTATGGAGAATTTAAAATTATTTTGCACAATTTGCTGTTCTAAAAGAAATTTAAAAGGCGCGTGTTTAAATTTTTGGTCAAAAGATTTAGTGATGTTTTGTACTTTTGTTCATATCTTTGAGCAGTTTTATGATAAAGCTATAATTTATAGCTCATTGTGTAGCAAATCAAACTAGCTTTCATATGCTGATTAGTTTATTGCAATAAAACAAGAACTTTGAGACAAAAAAACATTTCAAAAGTACTTTGAATTTTTTAAAATATACATTGTTGTAAAAAACTTTCATGTTCATATTTTTTTCTCAATATTTTTAAACTTAATAATAAATTCGGATTTTGCATGAAAAATTGAATTTAGTGTTACTATGTGCAGATGATTTTTTAATTAAGTGTAGTGCTGCTCATGAATTTTTGAACGTCACCCCGAATAGTCCACTAAACATTTGTGATATTTCTGTGACAACAGAAAGATAGAGAATTTGCTCAACAACATTTTTAGTTCATGAAACAGACCAAAATGAAAACTGGAAAAAAAGTTACAGCCTCATCTAACTTTGTAGTGCTCGGCCTATGAGTCCCATGTTTCGATGGCCGATTTGAAGCACTTTTGAGATTTGAACAAAAAAAATTGAAAAAGCCATTGTGTTCTTCATGAAATTCTGCTTCAGGGGAGTCAAAAGTCATGCGTGAGCCGCGGAGTGTTAACGCATTCCTTCTGCTTAAAAAATTTTTTTGATGGCTTAGGCTTAGGAAAGAAGCTTATTTTTACACAATCCGCGGTATGTTCTTACGTGGTTTCTGTAACTCGTGCGAAATCTCTGGGTATTTATGGGTAAGTAGCGGGTATTTAACTGAGTCATTACCAATTATTCAACCGATATGTGATACATAACCTACCGTTGTGCATGTGATACATAAGACCAACCTTTAGGATCCACATGTGTAAAATCGATCCAAGGTCCTGTTTTTTTCAAAATAGATTGCAAGCCTTTTTCCGAGCTTCGGTGCATCACTAAAATTAATTCATAAATCAAAACACATTTTATAAATTATTAAAAGCAATAATTCACAATGATGAGCATGATGCGGTGGTCCAAGATCGACTACTGAAGGTTTTTCTTCTTCTGGCTCACTCAGTTCCTTGGGTGGAGTTGGAGGTCGGGGAATCAAGCTTAAATTATTTTAGTTTTTTTATAATCACTGAGCTAACAAACTCTAACAAGCACCAAAAGGTAAAAAATTGTAAATTAAATTTCAATCTTGATAGATTTTTGGCGCTGGTGTAATATACCACCACCACCACAATAATACTCCCCGCCCTCCAAATGCTAGTGAAATATACCCCTCTCAATAATTTAAGCTTAAGCCTGTAAGCTAAGGGCCTGGCTATTATTAACAAAGGCTCTCGTATAACTTTTGAGGGTATATTACACCAGCTTTTTGGGGGAGGGGGTATGGATGGGGGTCGGTGTATATAATACATTAGCGTCGATTTTTTAAATCTTTTGAGTTTAACACACTAAAACAATGGCCTAAAACATACTTGTGAGCTTTGTCCAGACCTTCATCTTCTACCTCAGTAGACTCGTGGTTATCACATTTTGCTGCAAATAAAACTATAATGGAAATTTAGTAATTTTTGTTCTAACCCTGGGTTTCCTGTTTTGGTGGAGTCATTGCAGAAGCTGGGATAGTCAAAGGGCCTTTTCGTTCATAGGTCGACTCTTCCTGGTCGCTCAAGTCGCGCATTCCTGTCACACTAGAGCTTTCAGGAATACTGGAAGTCTTTTCTGGTTCTTGGTGTGGCTCGGGAACACTTTCGCTTGGCAAATTGGCCAAGGTGTCTTGATCAGAAACTAAAAATTTGTGGTATTTTTGGGGAAATTATACAGACTGGTGAGAAACCTGAATCGTGAGGATAGGTCCCCGTCTCCTCTTCGTGAATAGTGGTTGGTGAAGAGGGTGAATAATGCTCGTGCTTCATGCGTTCAGCATTTTCTTTTTCCTCTTCTTGTTCTTCTTTTACTGGTGTTGCTAGAAAATTTAGACGCTAAAGTCCAAAAAAAGAACGATATTTAGAGAAAACAAGGAATGAAATTATATTTGGCCGTAAACAAACTGTGTGCAAGCAAGGTTTTTGTTGCATTGTTGTTGGTGACTCAAATATTCTTTCCTTTTTTATTTTCTAACCATTGATATGGCTAGGAAATCAAGAACAAAAAAAAATTTAGGTCCATTGAAAATATTTGTTACGTTTAATTGTGAAATAATACTTGTCAAATAGGAACGAGTCCCCACAGCGACGGGCTCTGCTACGATTTTTCGAAAACCAAATCATTGAAGCCGTTTTCGAAATCACCCGTTAAAAGAATCGTGAACCCCGTCAAATTCAATTTTTACTCAAAAATTCAAAGTTTAAATGCTTTTATCCGTCAAATTACAGTTCTCAAGCAAAATAATTTGACTGCAAAAAGACAAAATTTTGCGTAAAATTTGTTTTTTACGAGATAAAAATAAAGTTGTCATTTTTTAACCCTGTCGACAGGTGATATTATTTTTAGTCATTAAACTTATTTTTCTTTAAAAAATAGAAGTTAACTCTGTTCTAAAATGATTATATAGCCATGCAAAATGCAATCACCAACCCTTTCCCCTCCCAAAAAGCGATAGTATAATTTTTCTTAAATTATGGTGGTTGAAGTCACATTTAAAAAACTATCGGGTGGGGTTAATACATGAACATAGCGTCTATTGACAATAGACAATAGCGTCTATATATTTTTCATATATTTTATCATTACTAATATGTGATTGCCATTTTGGTCATTCAGCTAAACACCCACCTGGTTTAGCTGAATGTATTTCATTGTCTCCAAAAGAGATTAATTCATCGTAATCAGCGGGCTCACTTTGCTGCTAAATATTTTTTATATTATCTTCAGCTATTACTGTACTAACCTCTTGTTTGATAGGTGGGTTAGAAGAGCCTAGAAGGTTAAAATTATCGGCTTCCTCCTCTTCCAACTTGCTCTCCAAATCATGAAAAGAGTGGCTTTCGATATCGCCTTGTTTTTGAGTTAGTGACTGAGAAGTCGAGTGTGCTTCAGTAGAGATAGGATGGGCTAAAACAGGGTTGGCTTCATCCTTGCCTGCCTCTGGCAATACAAACAGATCTCGATCATCCATGAAGTTAGAAAGTGGTGAAGTTGGCTGAAACTCGAAAAATCACTAAAAAATAACAAATATTGCGTTTTGAAATATTGATTTCAGAAATGTTTAGTTTTATGAAATTTTGCAAATAACAACAATAACACAATGGTTTATTTTATCGGAAAAACAAATCAACAAAAATATTTCTTAATCACGATCAAAAGGTCATGCCAATTAAACTACACGCAAGAAAACATCAACAGTTAACATAACAATTTTTTTCAACAAAAATGGATTTATTTTATTCATAACATTAATATTTTTTAAGTATTGGTTAAAACGGTCGAAAAAATAGTTTTGTACTACTGCACTAAACTGTGATTAATGAAAATATTAATAATAATGCCTATTTTTTCATTGTCAAACATACTTAAAATCCAAAAAAATTGTGTTATGTTTGCACGGCCCCCCAAAATTTGAATCTTAGTACATTAGGAGAATACGGCGCTAAATGAAAAACTATCAAAAATGCTCAATTTGATATCTTTTATGTTTCGCGACCCTGACCCAATTTTTTCGCTTTTTGGTTCAGCATGCTTATACCTAAAATAAAAAGCCTAAGCCTAAGCCCAGCAGCTCAGAGTTTGAAGGGATTGTCAAGCAAGTTCGCACTGAATTGGGCCTTCCTTCGGCAGACAAGCCAATCACACTTAAGCGAAAATTATCAGACATGGAAAACATTGCTATTTTTGGTGGACTTGTGAACAAGACAGTGCGCCGGAATATAAAGAGTAAGCTTATGATTACCGGTATGACTCATAAAAGTACGCATAATGAATTACTTCAGTACAACCTGGATGTTCTTGCTAGCACAGGAAGAGTGGACAAGACTCGGAAAGAATTCTCAGACGAATTATGCATCCAGTCTTTGAACAAAGAAAAAATCTGGTACCTTTGGTTGTCCAACATCAAAATTCATGGAGCTGCATCGATTTTGGGGCCTTCTTTCTGAGCAGTCAATCGAAGCGTTACACTGCAAAGTAAATGGAGACGAAAGAAGACTGGCCAATATTCGTAGAAGAAAAGAAATCCTGCAGAAAATCATGGAGCAATCATATTTGAGAAATATTTTGTTTGACACGAACGTTGAATAATTACTCCGTTTGCGGGGGCGGCATTTTCAGTGCAACACTGTAGATCACAGTGCAACACTGTTACGCTGTAGTAGGCGGGGTAAACTAACACCACATGTTTTTTCGTCGTAATAAAAACTTCATGAAAAAATTGTTTTGTTGTTGTTGCACCATCACAACGTATCGACAACCTTTTAAAGATTTTTGAAAAACACAAAAAGCCGCAGAAATTTTGTTTAAATTTGATAAATCACTAAATTGAAGTCTTGGCGTTTTGTCTATTTTCTAAGTAAATTCAAATTTTGGGGGGCCGTGTTTGATTCAAACTGAAAAACGTTTTTTAGCTGAAAAAGTGCCGTCTTTTTTTTTCTTTTAGTCAAAGAAATAAATAAAATACTAAAAAATCAAAGTGATAACACTATTAGGTAGCCCTGCGACTCCAGTTTCTAACGGAGTATTATTTGTTGCAACATCTTTGCAGCAAAATGTAGCACAAAAAGGTGAAAGTATGAATCGAATTACTTTTCCGACTCTCCTCACACTTCAACGTTTTTGTGCAATGTTGCAACTTTTGATACGCTGTTTAAAACTACAGGGTGGCGCAACTTTTTCGCCCTATTTCATTTTTGCCATAACTTTTTGAATTTTTGTTGTTTTGACGAGATCTTTTTTTTGTCAGATAGAGGAGACTCTGGCAAATTTTTTGGTACCAAACATTTGTAATAACATTTTATTCATGATGACGATAAATCAACAAAAAGGAATCAACAACAATTTATGAGAACGTTCAAATTTTTAATCTGCGTATTCTTGCTCTGTGCTTCTTCCATTGACGGCCAGGCAATATTCTAGACGATGTCCATAGGCTCCAATTGCTCTGTTGATCATCTCCTGAGGCAGCTCGGCGAAGGCTTGTTCGATTCTTGTCCGGAGCATATCCATGTTAGCGATTGGTGTAAATAAATTGTTGTTGATTCTTTTTTGTTGATTTATCGTCATCACGAATAAAATGTTATTACAAATGTTTGGTACCGAAAAATTTGCCAGATTTTCCTCTATCTAACAAAAAAAGATCTCGTCAAAACAACAAATATTCAAAAAGTTATGGCAAAAAATTAACTAGGCGAAAAAGTTGCGCTATCCTGAAGAATCGCAGGGCTACCTGATAGTGCTCTTGGAGTCACAATTTTTAAATCTGCAGGCAGTGCGCATCATCACTTTATGGTGGGATTTAAAGGAGGGAGCTAGGCAGAGACATGGCAAACACAGAGTATGTATATAAATAAATGGAGGGAAGGTTGAGAGGGAATGGAATCTATTCTATAACACCACATAACCTACTGACACTACATGCATATTTTTTGTATATGTATATGTGAGCAGTCATGAATATGGAAGAAAAACTAAAAAAGTGGATTTTATGCAACGACCTAATTTCGTAAGTTATAGATACTAGTTTTGGTCATTTGAGAAAAAAAAATTTCCAAAATTATTACAAGTTTTAGAATTGCTAAGCTAAAGTAAACTAATGTACCGTGCTCTCTCTATTAGAAGCGCACCCCTAGGCATTTCCCTACACTGTTTTTGAAAAAAATTTGAAAAATGAAACAAAATTAGGTTAAATTGGCGCTTTTCAATTTTTTTTCAATGTGCTTTGTAGTGAGAACTATAAAAAGGCTGTAATTTATGCATTCGCGTTATTCTGCCTTACGTGTCAGCGATTGCTTTGAAAATCGCTTGATGCGTTTCCGGTTTTTCAGTGGATGGATGTTTTCGCTGTTTCTCTAATTTGTAATGATTTCAGCCAAAATGAGCGATCAAGAGCGAAATGGAGACGACAGTGAGTAGAACGTTGAGAGCCGCAAATGCAAAGCCTACACCACCGACCAGAAATTGAAAGCAGTCGACTATGCCAAGAAGCACAGCAAGATCTCTGCCAGCAGAAAGTTCCGAGTTCACAGAAAAATGGTCCAGGAATGGGTGCAAGAAACAAATCTTCGTGAGTCTCAGTATGTTGATTGATTTGATTGAATGTACATTGATTGATATTATGGCGCAGTTAATTGTTTCAGAAAAGGCTCAAAACGAATCGCTAGAGCCGGGCGACACCTTACCTTTGCAGAACTCGACGTCGAATTGGTCATCTGAGTGCGAGAGCAAAGAGCCGCAAAGAAGAAAATCTGGAGAAGGATTCTGACGGCAATGCCACTAAATAACGGCAAGTTGGTTACCCTGGGTATTCTATGCTAGGGTCGATTTTTTTCAGTGGAGTTGCCACCTACTTCCTCCGTTGTACTTTAATACAACAACTAGAGGCGCCTATGCGGCAGATGCCGCATTGTCCCAACTTGGGTGGTTCAGAAGTATCCAAGTTGTTCGGATACCCGCAAGTGGTTCGGGACCCATATACGTGGTTTGGATACTTGCTGGTGGTTTGGCACCCATATACGTGGTTTGGGTACCCACTTGTGGTTTGGGCCCGATATAAGTGGTTCGGGTACCCGCTGGTGGTTCGGGCCCCATATACGTGCTTTGGGTACCCGCTGGTGGTTTGGGTACCATCCAGGTGGTTCGGGTACACTAACTAATCCCTTCGAGACAACATAAGAATACATTCTACCACCAGGATTTGAACCTGTTACCATGCCTTGGTCCTCCAAGGCAATCCAAAAAACACCCAAAATTGCCTTGGTCCCCCCTGTGGTTTTTGGGAACTTTCAAGTGGCCACAACTTTTTTTGAGACGGTCAACCCTAACTTTTAGCATTTTTGCACTCGAGTAAATCGACCATGCCACGTCGAATGGTGTAATCAGATGTTCGATGCGATGAGCGGAACACCCTTAATTAAGTGTGACCCACAGACAACAACAGACAGAATCCAGCGCTGGTGGACTTACTTATTAGAAACGTCGAATGGGAGGTCCCAATGTAATGGGAGGAATTCGAAATATTAAATGTCCGGGACCTTTGTGGGATCGAACTTGCGACTGCCATTTGGCCATTTTGTTGTATTGGTAAAAAGTGGGAAGCCAACCCACTAGGCTACACGTGTAGAACTTTTAGAAATAGTCGTAACTTAACCTATATGTAACAGTAGAATTGGATCTTTAGGACCGGATGTTTGCTGGAACTCGTCCATCAAAGCCAAAATCCGCGAACTCTACGAGGACTGGATGTTGCACGGCGAGATAGAAGTAACAATGGGAGGGAATCTGAAAGCTGCGCCGATGTCAGTCTGTCTTCAGTGGATCGTCAAAGCCTGGGACAGCCTTTCGAAGAAGCTCATCACCGAGTCGTTCAAGTCATGTGGCATAATAAATTCCACCGATGGGTCTGAGGACGATAATATTCACTGCTTCAAAGAGGATGGGCCGGTGCCAAGTGGTCGACTGAAGCTGCATCTGGCGCGCGAGGAGAAGAAACTGGCCCAGCTGATGGAAGAAGTGGACCTCGGTGAAGAGGAAGAAAATATGTTGAATAAAAGCGATGCGTCTATTGCGTGTTAATTGTTTGTTTGTCATAATTGTAAATAAAGAAATTTTTGCTCAATACTATGGATCTTATGAGTGGTTTGAAAAATAGAAGCGCACTCTCTATTAGAAGCACACTCTCTAATAGAAGCGCACCCCCCGAGGGGGTTGAAAAATAGAAGCGCATGCGCTTCTATCAGAGAAAATATGGTATAAATGTTTACTGTGAGAATATTGCTTCAAAGTTAAGTTTGAATGTTGACTATTACATTACATTACATTACATTACAAAAACTTTCGCTAGAGCCCTTTGAAAATTTAAAATTTAAATTTGTTTGTCTTGACCCGAAAGTACAAAACCTCTCATAGCTTTATATTTAATTGAAATTTTTTTCAATCCTTTGAATTTATCTTGTAGAGCAGAAGCAGGCCTATCTTTTGAGTAGATATTTGTCTGTGTGTCATAAATATTTACTGCCGCTAAACCACAAAAACTATAATGTCAGCCTCTGATGAGGACACATCTTCAAATAGTTGTAACTTTTTCACACTAGACAAAATATTATAAAATAAAATATTATTTGTAGGGAAATTCACGAAGATTTAAATCTGCAAAAAAATAATAGTATTTATCCATGGAAATTTATGGCCTATGTAAGATGAATCACTTTTTAGATCTGCACTTTGCCTTTTAGGCAATGCAAACTATCAATTTTGTAATTTTGACACCGGATTCTTTTTCAGCATGGTCGATTTGCTTAAAAACTGCTCTTTGGGTTTAGGATTCATTGTCAAATTTGAAATTCCTCTCGAGACAAAATTATTCAAATATTGATTTTTTGGTACTATAAATTATAGTCTATAATAGAAGAGCAACAAAATTGGAAAATTTGTTTTTCTTCTTTCTACGATTTCTATGTGTGCGTAGAGATAAGTGTAGAAAAGCCGTAGAATTCTATAGAATTCTATAGAATTCTACGTAGAATTCTTCGTAGAACTCTACGTCAACCAACCCTACAATAAACCCACCCCTGAAAAACCCTAGTAGAAGAACCTAAGAATTTTAGCGGTCATTTAAATTACGGTAATAGTTGTTTTTTTTAAATGAAAAATTCTTCGTATCTTGTCTACAATATCGTTTTGAAATATATACATATAGACATTCATATAACATCTATAAATGTTTTACAATGCAAAAAATATAATTTTTTGATAACCGTTGATTAATTACAAACTTCATTTAACTACCTTCTTAAATATATCATTTTTTGTTTAGTAGTGTAATAAAACTAAAAACTGATCAAAAAATAGAAGAATTTTTTGAAAGAGTGCAACAACCATTGCAAATGAACGAAATAGCGAGTAAGAAGTAATTTTAGAAAGAGAGTAACAGACAGGCAGCCAGTTGTTTTCTCTTGGCCGAAAAGTCTTTTGAAATTGAATAGAGTAGAACTAGAATTAAGCAGCCTACTAGTGAGGCAGGAGCAGTATGATGTTTAGGAAAGCCACAAAAACAACATCAATCGATTACTCGCCTTCTTTCACAAAAATAAGTGAGAACAGGTCAAAAGTGTAAAGATATAGATTTATTTTAAAAATTTATGAAAAGCAGTTTTAAGAGGGGTGGGGGGAGCACTTGAACTTGGCCTCCACCAGTCAATTAAACTTGATCCCCATCAGTCGATTGAACCCGACCCCCAACGCTTCATTGAACTTGACCCTTACTAAAACTTACATTTCCTCTTTCTTCTGAACTTGACCGCAAATTAAAATGATATTTAATAGTTCAATTGAGTGTTGGGGGTCAAGTTCAATTGACTGGTGGGGGTGTGGTTCAATTTAGCCAAAGGTGGGAGTCCTTTAGCGCTACCTTTTTAAACTGATTTCTATTATAATTTATAACTTTCTTTTACTACCTAAAAGGTTCGGTAGGAATGATAAGGTTTAAAATAAGGCTTGAAATAAGATTTGAGACATATCAGCAAAGATGTCGGCAGTAACAGACTTCTTATACTGACCTGCGAGCTAGAAAATAAGGCGTTAGGCGGTTACTGGGAAATTTTCGGTATTCGACGAGGTTTAAACTTGCCATAGGGCCATAAACCATAAAGCCATAAACCTGTGTTCCGACATTTGTCCGTAAAATAGTTTTGCACCGATCGACGCAGAGTGGTCGATTTAGTATGAAACACAAGTTTCTCATTCTTAAAAGAATTAAAATAAATAGCTGCAGCATTTACAGTAGGGATCCCTGACCGCAACCCAACTTTGATAAGAGCTGCGTTTCATTAATTTTTTTTTCTGTTTCATTAATTTTTGTGTTTTTACCATCTTCCACTTACCTAGATAATTAGAAAATTAAAAGGTACTGTTATAGTCCCTCCTTCCTCGGATTTTTCGAAAAGTGACCCAAAATTGAAAAGTGACCCGAACTCCTTTTTTCTGCTCTACACGATAAATGAAGAATTTCTGAACATTTTCTGATTAAAAAGCTTTGAATTTTGTCAAAAAATTTTGCCTCCCACCCCTTAGGAATAGAGGGTCATTTTAAGGTATTTTAGAGTCATTTTAGGGTGACTTATCACATTTTTCTTGCTGGAGCTGTGCAAAAAGAATCTCTTAATGCATTTTTGATCAAGAGTCTTACTCGGAATCATGTCTAAGGTAATTGAATGAGCGCATCTCTAACTCTCAAGCTCCCGACGTCCACTTCGGGGGCGCAGGGGGCTTGGTGGCTTGGGGTTGAGATGCACACACCCACATACCTTAAACACAAATCGATCGAAAGTGACTCTGGATGCACAAAAACATATGCATACCAGAGTTTCTATATGCGGTAGCTCGAGAAAGTAAAAACCTATTTAAAATCTATCATTTTTATCTTCATTCGATTCGAAAAATGCAAAACTTGATGAAAAGTACCTTAAAATGACCATCAACTCCTGAGGGGCGGCAGGCAATTTTTTTTAAATGTCAAAATATGTATTTTTGGTGCAAAAATACAGGGTGGCCCATGTATTTTTCCCCTTTTGAGAAGCAAATTCAAATATCTTGAACTTAAGATATTTACTTCGTTTTAGTGTCATTCGAAAGCCTTGAGTATACATTTTGTTTGACACTAGAATATGGCTGATATCTGAATATTTTCATATCGAAAAGCATGATTATGTGAAATCACTTATTTTTATATCAGTTTGAGAAGTTGACAAGCATTTTCATAACTTTAAATAATCAAAAGTTTGATTTAATATTTTTTAATGAAAGTTACATCTCAACACTCAGATTTTTTAAAAATCATTCTGTAAAATGAGTTATGTAGCTCTTGATCTGCGCTACAACATAGTGCTAAGATGCTGCTGAAGCACTAAACCCTAAATTCAACTTTTGACCAGTTTAAATAATGAAATTGTAAAAAGTGGGTGATTACACATAATCATGCTTTTAGATATGAAAATATTTAGATATTAGCCATATTCTGGTGCCAAACAAAAATGTATGCTCAGGGCTTTCGAATGACACCAGATAAAGTAAATATCTCAAATTTAAGATACTTAAATTTGCTTCTAAAAATGGGAAAAATACTTGGGCCACCCTTTATGATGATAGAAATGATATGCGAAAAATCACTGGATTCGTGACAAAAGATGATCAAGTGTTTTTCTTTAATTTTGATATTGGAACCCTGACGCTAATGTCATATACTCTCCCCTTTCACCCCCTTGATTATATGACACAAGCGTCGAAACCCTGATGTATTCAGAAATTACGGAATAAGACTCATTAAACGCGTGCATGCATTTTTTAAAGTGAAAAATATTAATAATCACTTCGTTGTTAGGAGTAGACAAGTCAGATGCGTTAGGTTCATGTTGTCCAGCCACCACTTCATTCAAAACTTCATTGGCTAGTCTTGTGCCAAAGTCTGAAAGTCTTCTGGAATTATCTGATTCTGCTATCTCTTCCTGTAACATTGAAAGATTTATAAAAAAGTGAATTTATAAAAAAAAACCTGGCCAAATCGTTCAAAATCACTTTCAGAAGAAGAAGAGTCTCTAATGGAACGGTGGTCAGCCGTTGGAATGGCTGAGTTAGAAGAGCTGCTAGAGTCGTAGCTTATGTTGGGTATTTCTTCTCCTGTGGGCTGAAACACAGTTACTTTATTATTCATATAATTCTTGTATTAATCAGGCTATTGTGAAAAATAACTTTTAATAATTCCCATAGTTGAGGTTTCAAGTCAACAATAAAGTTAATCAAAAACTAGCCTGGCTTGTACGGCCATTATAAAGTTTAGGACTAGGTGATTCGTTTTGAAAGCCAGTTTTAAAATATATTTATTTATTCTCAAAAGATGACAATGTTCTTGATGACAATGAGAATTTGTCAAACGCCTGAGCAATTAAATTCAAATTAAGCTGAATGTCCATGAAGACCATAACAAATATTAGTACTGTCATTTAAAAAAAAATGTCGGGTTTTTTCCTAGCAATAACTTTTTCTCTAATTATAGGACCCTTCTCTTCTTCAAAATCGTGTTTTTCGAATTGTGGGTTTGACCCTCGTTTTGAATAATTCTCTTTTGCGAATTACGTGAGTCTATAATTAGAAAAAATACGATATCACGTGTATTTGAAAATGAATCTAAGAACGGATCGACAACTAGGATATTTGAAAAAACAAATTGCTTGGATTCCCTTGTCTTAACACCAAGCTGCTTTCTATATTTCTATTTTTGCAGCATTGTCTACGAATTAAATACATCTATTGACTGAAAAATATAAGAAAACAAGGGACAGCAGGCGCCTATCGGCGCCTATATCGTATTTTGAAATTCAAATGTAAATCCACTTTTCACTTTCAAGGGGCAAAATCACAATTTTTTTCACAGCAATCTTCAAATCTGATTGCAAAAGGTCCTCCGCCATTAAAGAGCTTTCGAATGAGTATAAACATGCAAATAAAAATATTACACTAAAAGAAGTTTTCCTTTGTGACCAAACATGTACTCAAATGCGTTATCCAACCACCCACCCACCCGTCCCAAATACTATATAGAGATATGAAAATATAAAAATTGATTCTTTTTTTAACAGTGTTAACACGGGGATTACCGATTGTTACAATGGTTGACACGGGGGTTTTAGGACCTGCCGAGCACGAATTTTCAAAATTGGACCTCCGAACTAGAGTGGAATGGAACTAGAGTGGAACTGCTCTTTGAACTGAAAAGTCACTGTCAAATTTCGAATTCCTTTCAATACAAAAAACATTCAGATAGAGTATTTTCGAATTTATGCTGATTGTGAATCTGAAGTCTGTTTTGTTTCTACGTGTTTCTGTGAAAAAATTTCCTATACTTTTCGTAAATTTGTTATATCTTTTTTAATTAAGGGAGGTGTGACATTAGGGGGTCGGAGTCATTCCGCAAAAAGAAACTGCTCTTTGATTCTAGATCATCATATTTATCAGCATAAAAATGGCTAATCAGCATAAAAAATGGCACAAGAACAGTGCTTTAAAGTCTTATAAAATGAACCTTTGGAATCAATTTAGGCTGTTTTTTTAAAGGGGTGTGACATTAGGGTGGGGTGGGTGTTGTTAATTTGACATGAAAACCACAACTTCCCGAGTCTATAGTTTTCAGTTCAGTCCACAGTTTTACTCGGAGTCATTCCGCAGGTAAGTCTGTGCGCGCACAATATAAATGAGACACAACTCGAGAAAAGGGGGGGGGGTATCAAGGCAAAAATCGAAAAATTATTTTTTTTCATATGTGCACGAGACCATTTGCATAGAGTAACTTTATAAAAACAATTTACTCCGTTGAAAAAAACAAATCTCTTGAGATTCGCGAAGTTGGGATTTTGTGTCTAATTACCACCCTCTCCCCTAATGTCACACCTCCCTTAATTAAAAAAGATATGACAAATTTACGAAAAGTATAGGAAATTTTTTCACAGAAACACGTAGACACAAAACAGACTTCAGATTCACAATCAGCATAAATTCGAAAATACTCTATCTGAATGTTTTTTGTATTGAAAGGAATTCGAAATTTGACAGTGACTTTTCAGTTCAAAGAGCAGTTTCTAAAGCAAATCGGCCACGCTGAACAGGAATCCGGTGTCAAAATTTTTACTGTGAAAGTTTTTTACGTCACACTGTTTTTTGACACATTTTTCGGGCTCTTTTTTACTTTTGCTAGATAGTCCAAAGGTTTATTTTATAAGACTTTAAAGCACTGTTTTGTGCCATTTTTTATGCTGATTCTGAATCTGAAGTTTGTCCTGTGGCTACGTGTCTCTTAAAAAAAATTTCCTATACTTTTCGTGAATTTGTAAATTAAAAAAAACAACCTAAATTGATTCTTTTGAAAATTTAAACATGATATCTTTTTGAATATAGGCAAAGGACATATCATTAGAAAGCCTAAACAAAGGTTTTTTCATGAATACTAAAGAACATGCTGTACTAAATAAATTCACTGCTCACCAGTCCAAAGAAAAAAACATACCTGACCTCATGGAGTGGTCGAAAAAATTGGACGTTTTGAAGGCATTCCACTCTAGTTCGGAGGTCAATTTTGTGATATTCGTGCTCAGCAGGTCTTAAAACTCCCGTGTCAACCATTGTAACAGTCGGAAATCCCCGTGTTGAAGAAGTGACAAAAAACTTAGTGTTTGAAAAATACTAAGCCTAAGCGGAAAAGACGGGGACTTAATTAAATTTACTTGAAAATCTAAAATCTATATTCTCCTTACCTCTGCAAAATAAAGTTGCTGCGCAGAGTTTGTAAGATGTACATGAGATGGGTCTTGATTGTAATTATTTTCCATTGCAACAACTTACTATGTTTTTTTCACCAGAATAAAGTCAAATCAATTCCTGAAAATTTAATGAAATTAGTATGTCTAAAGTGTCAACTAAAAAGTATGTCAGCTGTCAGCTTTTTTAAAAAACGCTAGTTGCAAAAACTCGAAAAAATGGAATAAATTATGCAAAGCATTAAAAACAAATGTTTTTTAAATTCACGTTAGAATTGGCATTCAAATGTGGCATTTTTTATTGGAAAATCAATTTTTTAGTAAACAGCCCATAAAATATATGGTCTACAACAAAGTTGATAATAAAAAAGATTAAATTTTTTACAATAAAATATACAAATTAGAAACTACCAAGATAGATATTTTATAAAACAAACTGCGCATAATGGGTAAATTGCATGTTACTTATTTATTTCAAAAAAAAGTTAAAGAAAAAAATGAAGTCATCAGATTCTCCCAACAAAATCAGAAGAAAAGGAGGCACACGTGGTCTTGAACGGCTGTCGATCAATTTCAACAAAAACTATTACTGATTAACTTATTACATTTAAATGGCCGAACAACTTAAAAACTTTGTAAAAGTATATAAAAGTATTAAAATAAAGGTATCAATGAAAAATAAAATATGATTCAGTTGTTTTTAGAGAGATTAGGCTGAGATAACCTTCTATAGCAGGGCTCTGAAACGTCTTTTTTTCAATATGTCATTTATTTGGGACCTCCAATCTTTAGAATTTTTGTAATTTCACGTCAAAATCTTTATTTTTGGTACAGTCAAAGCTTGATAACACGGCACCTTGAAGTGAATTTGGTTGTCCAGTAGAGAAATAAGATGAACTGACCCTTCGATAACACGACACCTCGGTAAACCGGCACCCCAAAATTGTTTTTACTGTGAAAATTACATTCAATTTTTTCAGTTTTTCGATAAAGTGGCACTTATTTATCGAATGTTTTTTATTTTAAATTCTGAGTTCGGATCTCTGTTCTATAGCGACCCCCTTATAACGACTTTCTATATATATATATATATATATATATTGAGAAGTATGAGAAGCACACCCCGGTAAAGTCAGGGGAGAGTCAACTGAAGCTAGTCTATGGTAAGGCTGGTCTCGAAGGAAGCAAACCGAGATAGACTCGATGAAGAGATGCAGCTGTGACTGGACGCCAAGAAGAAGTCAAGTGGTCTGGTCGTAGCTGGTCGTAGCTGGTCGTAGCTGGTCGTAGCTGGTCGTAGCTGGTCGTAGCTGGTCGTAGCTGGTCGTAGCTGGTCGTAGCTGGTCGTAGCTGGTCGTAGCTGGGCGTAGCTGGTCTAGCTGGTCGTAGCTCCGAATCACTTCTCATGCATTAGATAAACTGACCTCTGGAGATTTCATATTTTCATAAGTATAGCAATTTTTCATACTTCAATGCGAAATCTTCGAAAATTGTTGTTACAGTTGAACCTCGCTAAAGTGCCCCCTGGCTACTTTTTTTCCAAATTTAACCCACCATAAAGTGAGAAGCTCGATAAAGAATGTCGATTTTTCAAGACAAATTTTGTCCCTGACTCAAAAATTAAAAAAAATACTGATAAAAAGAAGATTCTTATTAAAATTCTTATTAAAAAGCGTGTCGAAATATCGCTTAAAGGACGACGCACACCACTGCTAGAAATATTTCTTTAAATAAATACATTAAATAACTCCAAACATAAAAAATCAATATATTTTACGTAAAAAAAATTGAATGTAAAAAATGGCTGTTTCTGCTACTAATAAGCAAAAATAGAATGCTTTTGATGGCAGGAAAAAACCTCTTTTCTTTATTACTTTATTCGGGACTGGTGAGATTTCTTTGTAATGCATAGAAAAAGATGGCTTATTTTATCCAATTTTTGTTTTGACTATTAAGCTTCTTTAAGTTAACTGATTTTTGGTTGTATTAAAAAAATTATTTTACCGAATTTTCTGTTCTTTTACTGTTCAACCCCTAAAAATCGAATGAGTCAGGAGCGCTGGCGGCAATTAAGAAAACGCAAAAAACAGAATGGCAAAATAGTTTTACTGGACTGTGATATTCGGTCACTTGGGGGTCATCATTAGACATGGGTTATTATTAGAGAAGAAGCTTTTAATAGATAAAATACGGTATATTGAGTTAGTCCGTGGGTGGTTATACACTTGTTATACACTGTACTCTTTTATTTGTCTTCATCATCATTTTACTGACTGGTGGGTTTCACTATTGAAATTTGGTTAAAAAATTGAAGTGATATTGTCTGATGGGATCCAAAATTATAATTTCGCTGTACAAATTTTGATTTTAACATCCATCAACAAATTTCGCTTTAATTATTCTGATAAAATTTTAATAGTGAAACCCATCAGTTAGTAAAATGATGGCAAATAAGGTTTGAAACCCATACGAAAACATTATTTACAGTGTATAAGTATTCGCGAACATTTGATCAACCCAATATTTGATTTTTTAATAACACATTTTTGCATGAAAATAGTTATTTGCATTTTTACCGATGCTTTGTATATGCAATTCCGATACTAGAAAGATTGCGTGTTAGAGAGGGATTAAGTTTCTGTTTCATGTAGGTGTTTACCTAGTAGTAACTGGTCCACAACTAGGTGTGGAGAAGTGTTATAGATTGTGTTTCAGCTTTTACTACTAGATCAATGCGAAGACTGGTCTTGGTATTTTTTATTGTCTTCAGAAATTTAAGCCTGCTTTTAAAATCACTCGATTTCTATCGGCTATAGGTGATTCGTCTTCGAAATGCTTATTCACTACTCATTAAAATTTTATAGCGATATTTTTTTATACTTTTGTTGCAATTGTAGCCCTGGGTATTGGCCTTTTAACCAGCTATTGTTAAATGTTTTCAGAAATGTATTGGGTTGTTCGATAATTATCCAGCATTTTTTTAACTTTGGCAAAACAATTCATCAACCATTCTTATTAATCAAATCAAACACAATAACAAATCAACCACAACAACAACTAATCTTCCGGAGGGTACTCTTCATCGAATTCCATTGCCTGTTCCCATTTGTACGGCAGAAGGTTGATTCCACGAGCGAAGAAATCCGGTGTCTTTGAAGCAATCCATTGTCTTATGTCATCAACAATTTCTTGAAGGTTTGCAAACTTTTTCCCAAGCTGCCAGTTGTGGAGCGAGCGGTTGACGTGGTAGTCTGTGGGTGCTTCTGTTGGAGAATACGGCGGATGCGGCAGCAGCTCCCATCTTTTGTCTTCGATTGAGGCAACAACGTCAGCTCTGATATGCAGTCGGGCTCCGTCCTGATGGAAGACGGAAGATCGTCGATGCGCAAAAAAAAACGTCACAAATAAAAAATACCAGACATATAAAGGATATATTTCTATTCTTCTTTCATAGTTGCAAAAGAACACATACTTAAAAGAAAAGTTACAAAAAATAAAGTTTTGTAGGAAATAAAAAAACGCTGGATAATTATCGAACAACCCAATAGAAATTAAGATATTTAAAAAAATCGACATTTTAAAAATTTTTTACCCTATATTTTTGAAATCGGTCAGCTAAATTTGATAGCTCCTTCAGTAAATTGTGGGCACGAATGAATTTCAGCCATTTTTATTTCTTTTTGGCTTTTTGGGCTCACGCTATTGTGCATAAGATTTACCGAATTTGTGTTGTGTTATTGATAATTCTTGTCGAAAAAAATTAATTTCCTGTAAAATTTTATAATTGTAAGGTTATTTATTGTTTTGACTCAACTAAAGAGTAAACTGACCTTTTAAGGAAAGAAAATAAGTGATTTATGGATTAGTAGAAGGTTCACTAGGCAGACTATGGCTGACTTCTTCACAATTCAATTTAAGCATCACTTGACATTCTCTTTTATTTTTCTGCTGTTTGTTTTGGCTCCTTTAAACTTTGTTGCGATTTTTCAGGTTTGCTTGAAAAATATAAAACTATTTTTTTTATCTTTTTTCATTTAAAGCAAGCATTTTTTACATATTCTAAGCCTAAGCCTAAGCCATATTCTAACATTTTTTAAACTCAAACCATTGTGCTGATTCTATTGGTCAATTTGTGTGTAAATATATTGACAAATATATGAAATTGCTGCCCCTTTTAAGTGTGTTTTTCTCTTTGTTATAAGTAAACAAATATATATCCTTCTATACAAACTATTTTGGGTGGCACGCATTTTGACAGGATAATTTATTAGAGACCCTCACGACAATTATTTTGTTCTTTTATTAGTTTATTTTTTACATACAGTTGAGTGCCGATATAACGGCACCCCTGGGGACCGGTCAAAGGTGCTGTTATATCGGGGGTGAACTTTGTCGGGTTACTCTGTCGGCCAGCCAAATATCTCCCAAGGTGCCGTTATAACGGGGGTGCCGCTATATCGGGGTGCCGTTATACCGGCACTCGGCTGTATTAATAAAAAAATAATTAAGCGTATATCGTACACCACTAATATTTCATTCGATTTTTTGCCTGAGAATCAATAAAACATAGAAAATTGGAATATAACTTGTTGTTCGAGCAGGAAACTGCCAGATAAACTTTGTTTTATTAAGCAATAGCTTAATTTGTGAGCGGCGTTGGATATAGATAGCTTCAAGGGACATGCCCTAATATATATATCTATCTATCTATTCCGAATGTGCGCTTTAGCTGCTATCCTTTTGCTGTCCCCAATTGCTTTTATTCATTCATTTATTTCACTTTATGTTATTTTATCGCTTTCTATTCATTCTTAGGCAAGGCTGCTTCAGGCTTATTTTGGTCTTTCGCCCCAGACAGAATAAGGGGATTGATTAAGTTAAGTAGCAAAATTAGTATATTAAGTAAAAGTCAAAGTTTTCCAATCAGATATATGATATGTTATTTTACAGTAGAATCTAATAGAAAACGACATATACCGTATGTTCTCTACTTACTCAACACTATTTAATAAATGAACACTCTCTAATAAATGGGCATGTGCAATAAGTAGAAATTATACTGTGATGAATTTTCAAATTTTTTCGAATCGTTTAACCTCTGTACGGATTTTTCAACTTGGTCTCTAACATAACTATACCTAAAATGTAATTCTAGGCCTTGTTTTGTTAGAAACCAAGCTGAAAACTTTGAACAGAAGTTCAATGATTCGGGACAATTTTTCAATTGTGTGGGACAAATTTTGTAACAGGTTAACATGCCCTTTGAAAAAATCTTATAAATGAAAATTCGGAAAATTTTTAAATTTAAAATATTAGGTTGTGTAATAAGTTGCTCACGATATTTTTAAAAATTTTCATTTACGACTTAAATTTTCCTGAGCATGTCATATATTATTGTGAAGCCCTGATCCATACTAACAAAATATGTTGTTGTTCATTGTCAGAGTATGACAAAGTGAAAAATGTATGGTAAAAAAACATTTGAGTTAGCTTTTCATTAAAGAAAATTAATCATTTTTCGAATTATCGCAAAAAATTTCACTTGACACATTGTTCCATCCAGCCTACTTTTGCATTTCCAGACTCCTTCAAGCAAAGATCACATTATGGACACCATCCATTCACATGTACACGACCATAATATTATTTTTTTTCGACCATAATATTATTTTCGACCATAATATTATAACGAGATCGACCTCCAATTTTTCGGATTTTCCGGGATCCAAAAAATAAACGCGCCGGCGCGTTTATTAGAGGAAATGCTGTAGATTATAAAAACTTACTTTTGACCATGGCCGCGAAAGAGAGCGAAATTTGATCGAGCTTGTTTTAATAATGATGGGTTTATAAAAAATGCTTTGTTTTAATTTTTTATTTAATAACATTTTTCTTCGCTAAGTACGATTTTATTAGACTTTTCCGAAGTGTTGAGTGACGTGCACCACCTGAAGGAGGTTAAAAAATAAACGGGCCTGCTTGTCTACAAGCATAAATACAATACTCATTTGGAAAAAATAAATTGCCGTGATCAATTCACATCAATTTTTTGTGTGGTCATATACCTATGGAAACCAACATATATAGCACGTTATTGCCCTCTGGTGTGGCCATATGCTGGTTGAGTAGCCGACCAATAACTAAAAAGGAAAGGCTAGACCAGCAGTAGCCATTTAGTTCCAGAGCTTATTCCAATCTCTTTTTTCTACTACTGCCCTCATAAAGTCGTTTTAGTGATGGAGGAGGAGGGACAGCTTTCATCGCCTCATGAACCAACTAGTAGTGGAGTAGGGGGTAGGCAATAGAGCTAATCGCTGGACCAAACAGGCACTTGCCTGCTGTTTCTTTTCTCTTATATTCTGATATACTAGCGTGGGTACACGGCCGCTGCAATTGGACTGGAATTAAATGGGTTTTACATCCAGCTGACACAAGAAAGCTATTGTTGTGTATGTGCCACCTTATGGGCATATTCTGTATTATTATTATTTGCACATAACTGAACTGAAAGTGTGACCGGTGGCATAACTAAAAATAACTATGGCATTGCGGGAAATATCTGCAGGAATCCAAACACTATTGTCTCTTGTATGCTATTGTCTTTTTCTCACAATATCTTGAATAGTTTTGCTTGTTTTAGGCGAATTTACATTCAAATTGATGTATTGCAAATAGTAATTAAACGAAGAATTAGAGATTAAACTTATCGCTCAGTTAAGAATCGATGTTTAAACAAAAAATGCTAATTTTTATTGCTCGTATCAACAAATCTAAAAAACTAAAAATGTATTTAGACACTAAAACAGTGTTTAGTTTTAGTAATTTTTTTTTGTTTTCAATTTAATGGTTTCTCTTTCTTTCGTGTTGATGGCGAACGAAAACAGTTTCAAAAGACAGACTAACAGCGTTTTGACGCCAGTCGACTGATAACTGAGTAAAGCCCAAAGTCAATTAGTCTTGGCTGGTGTTACGAAATTACCCCAAAATTTAACTACGGCATTTTTTCATACATTTTGTTTTTCGAACTACTTTTCAACTATTGTTGTTGCATGCTTTTTCATTAAAGGGACATACCAGCGCGTCACAGTGCAATTAAGGCGGGCACCAGCAATTTTTTTCTCTCATGACTGCTTTCTTTAAGCGTTCTACCTGATCCGACGAAAGTTTTCTGCCTACTTTTTAAAAGTAGGATAAGATCATGAATATCAGATTTGACATGAAACGAGTGAAAACAAGGACGTTTTTTGAGAAATTATAGTCCCCGCCTTAATTTGCAGTGTAACGCGCTGGTATGTCCCTTTAAAGGACCCTGTCTCTTCCTTATCATGGCAATTTCAAATGTTTGAATGCGCGCGGGACCACATAGATTTTATCAATAAGGTTTTCGAATCAATTTTTTTGTTTGCATTTTGAATTTTAAACGCTATAATGAGACTTAACATAAGTCTCATTATGACGTTGGCAAATGTGGAGCAGTGAAAGTCGAATTACTTGTCCGATCTGGCATTGTCAAGCAACGTTGGGCTCTAAGTAGAGATGATGACGGGACGGGACGGGACAATTTCCTCCCGTCCCGTTAATTTTAGAGAATCGTCCCGTCCCGGAATCCCGCCCGGAAATTTTGTGGCACCTGTCCCGTCCCGAAAAAAATATTTGAACTCCGTCTCGTCCCGTCCCGAAAAAATTCAATTTTTCAACAACTACCTTCAACTTGTAATTACAGTCAACCCTCGATATAACGGACCCTCGGTATGGTAACGGTTCAGTTCTCTCACAGACACCTGGAGATATTATGTTATATTCGTGCTTATCTCGACGAATTAAGACTACGGCGCATTAGCCAGTTTTGAAAAATTTTTGATTTTGCTTGGTCCTCTATGGTTTTTAAAAATTCAAAAAAAATTTCAAAATTTTTTTTCCTTTCGAGACCGAAAATTAGAGCCTAACGTGGCCCTAAGCGTAGCCTCCTCACAAAATTATGCTGACTGCCTTCAGCCAGTACATTGTCCGGGCCAAGGGCTGACCCTTTATACACACCTGCTGCCTTCGGCAGGCACCCAAATTCATAGGAAGCCCCTTTGGGGGTACATGGTCCGGGCCAAGGGCTGACCCTTTGGGGTACATTTTTGGGTATAACCGAGTGAGCCTAATAATGCTAAATAAGTTGATAATGCACGATTTCAACATGAAATTTCGGGTCTCGAAAGGAAAAAAAATTTTGAAATTTTTTTTGAATTTTTTGGAAAAACCATAGGGGGGACCAAGCAAAAATCAAAAATTTTTTTTTCGAAAAACTGGCTAATGTGCGCCGTAGGTAGTCTTAATTCGTCGAGATAAGCACGAATATAACATAATATCCGGCTCCCGAGGTCGTCTCGTGGGGTAACTGAACCGTAGCCCTCGGTATAACGTCCCTACACGGCCGGTCACACTGCGGGCCGTTATATTGAGGGTTGACTGTACCATGAATCAGATCTTACAGGAAGCCCAACAAACGTGAATCAATCGGAAGAATGTCAAACGTCTGGAAATTGAAGCTCTTCAAGAAGCTTGAAATTCCCGATCGGAAATTTTTATGACCGTCCCGAAAATCTTCCCTGTCCCGGGCTCCCGTCCCGATATAACTTTTTGACCTGTCCCGTCCCGTGTCCCGTCCCGAAATTTTTAAATTTCAATTCTGACCCGTCCCGTCCCGAAAAGGTCAAGCCATCATCTCTAGTTCTAAGTTTTAAACAAATTTACAAATTTATTTTCTAAACAATAAAAGCAATCAAAAAACAATTCGAAAATATTATTGACAAAATGCGTGTGGTCCCGCGCGCATTCGAATCTTTGAAATTTTCATGATAAGGAAGAGACAGGGTCCTTTAAGCATCATATTTTATTTATATTATATTCTACAAAGATGACCTTTCAAGCAATTCAGGATGACTGATTTTTTTAGGTACTGGGGTTGCATACTTTAGTTTTATATTAGTTTTGAAACCTAATAATGGCTAACTCAATACTTACTTAATACCTATAATAACTGTAAAATCTAATACTCGTAAAAAGTCTCTACGTTCTGTTTAAAAATTGTTCAAAAAATAATGGTTTTACCGAAAAATACAATTAAAGCTATTTCGCAAGCTTGAGAATGTGTCACCCTTTAGCGGAAACGAAAATAGGAGCACTTTCTTTTCTCACCCTTTCGTCCTCCTAATCCTTTCTGCTTCTCTTTAGCTGCTGGATTCCTCTAAGGCAGGCAAAAGAAAATAAAATGAATGAATTCATTTGGCAGTCTTCTTTTGCTATGCCTTGTTTTGTTTGCTACTTCCAATCTTATTCCATTTTAGTTTAGAGAAAAAAGAGGACTAAATCATGAGATTTTTATTCATTGTTTCCAAAAGTGGTTTTCTAGATCGATTATGTAGTATAAATCTTAAAAGGTATCAAGATCTTTATGTTTTTGGTTACATATGGGTCTTAATGGGAAAACTTGAAGATCTTACTCTAGCTGACTCTTGCGTCAAAAAAATTTTCTAGAAAAATAAGACATTCCTTACATATCAGATACAATAAAATAGATTTATTTATACTGTTTGATCAATTAAATTTTTTAACATTGAAATATATTGGAAAATTGCAATTTTCGTATTGTTTTTAATGTTACTTTCTCCATATAAAAATAAAATTTTGTACTTTCATACATAAACATCTTGATATTTTTGGTGTTAGTGCATGTGGGAGGGAGAACTACTCATTTACATGGACAGTCTCACTCAAAGTGCCACCCTTATTTTATATGGAATCAGTGAGTTGGAAGCACAAGAATTATTGTTTTGCCAACCCTCCCTTGACATAGTCATCATCATCAACATTTGTCCTTTACTTTTGTTTATGTATAAGGTATAAAGGTGTGAATTTTATGTGGGAAAAATATTTTAGTTTATTAAAGTTTCAAATAAGTTATTTATCAGCAGATATATTAATTTGTTAGAAAAGAGACAAAGAGCAACAACTAACTTTACACTATATTGTCTAATCAATCAAAAAATTATGGCTTTAACAAAGTTTTTATTAATTGAACAATTAAGCTATTCCTTAAATTGTTCTTTAGCTTTAGAAAACTTTTTTTCTTAAACTGAAATTTCAAGTGCCTCCTTTTTTTCGTTTTAGTCAAAAAGGCGAAAAAGTGCCTCCTTTTGTGAAAAAGTGCCTCCTTTTGTGAAAAAGCATGCTTTCAGATGTTGTCCCTAAGACCATTGAAGCACTTGTAGAAACCAGTATGTAGAGTGGATGGCTGAACGAAATAGAATTTCGAGCGTAAAGTTCATTAGGTGAAAGAGCTTACTCAGACATTGACAAGATCGGAACTCCAGTCATTCAGGATCAAATAGACCTTGTTTGGAAATGCCGGAAGTGAGAGTCCCTCGCGAAAAGTGTAGTTACATTTGATCTCCAAATTTAGTCCCTCCAATCCGTTGTTTGATGAGATCATAGGAACGAACGCATCATACCATCCACGAAAACAATGTTGGTCGAGTGGCTTGGGTTATATGAAAGTATCGCCGAATAATTTCTTTCGGATAAAAAAGTGACTGTTTGGACACAGTTTTAAATGTGTGGTTTGACCTTTCTTTTGGGATCATGATGCTGCTTTCCCCCATCGATCGAGGAATTAATGCTTGTTGGTACAAGGATATATTTGAATAGGGTGCTATTCCTGGATTGCAACAATCAGAGATTTTAAATCTTTTCTGAAAGATTAATAGCAAGACGGTCTGAACGTCAAAGCTCCAATCACCTTTTGTAACACGCGTTGACTTTTGGTTTCAGGGCAGCTTCAAAATAAAAATGCGCCACTTTGAATACTATTTACTGATAGACATGGCCCTACATCAATTTTTAAATGTCTTTCTTGACATGAATCTAGCCACAAAAACCGCGGAAAACAGCCCATAGACAGGTCTGCTCCTATTTTATATCTCTTCCAAAACTAAAATTTTTTTGATCTTTTGAAAATTTTTAGCTTTTTCCATTTATGTAGTTTGAGATCTGCTTTGATTAAAAATATACGTTTCTACCATTTATTTTAAAATTTAAGTTATTGTCTTGCTATTAAAATATTATCGCCAATTTACATTTTTTATATTTGATGTTTAGCTTATTTTTCCTTTCATTATCTAAAAATATTTATATTATTAGAAATGGAAATGACCTGTACAAGATCGTTAACCCTTAGTCAATCGCGCTATTCTAAATCACAATGGTGCAACAAAAAGACATATTTTCTGCTGCCTTCTCAGCTACAATTATTCTGTGTCAGCTTGTTAGTATGCTGCCTCATAGGAACAGCCATAACTCAGGATAACAATGATGACTACCGTGACCCAGACCAGGAGCAAGATGCTTTATTGCATAGTAGTAGTAGGGGTGCATCACAAATCGTTTCCCCAGTATATGATCCTCAGGCTAGAGATTTTACAGCCAGATGTCTTAAACTAGCGCAATACTCAGGTTTTTATTTGTTAAAAACAAATATCACTTTAATTTTCATTTTTAAAGGTCCAAAAGCATGTGAAGTGTTTATGGTGTGCTGCTCAGAAGATAATGTTTTAAATAAGTTGAATGGAGATAGGTGCCAGCGGGCTGATAGTACGAATGGATGCACTCCTAACTTCCAGGTTTTTAAATATGTCATTTAACTGCTTTTTCATATTTATGAAAAACTACAACTTACTCTTGATAAAAAAAATATTACCGCTACTTTGATATCTTTTGCTAGTTGTGTTTTGTCAAGATTCGGCAAGCACTCTGATTTTTCGAAGTCTGTATCAAGAAAACTTAACGTTGCATATTCTATATTAATTACCCTTCCTAAAAATACTACATCCTAGCGAACAAATTTGTTTTCCGCATTTCTCACCTTTTATTTTTCGGCTGAGCATGAATCTCGAGGTCGACCCAATTCTTTTACAATTTTTAAGTGTTTTAAAATGGTTACCCTATAATCAAGGATGTTTGAATAAAGGTTGTGAGGCTAGTACCGAGTCCACGGCCGGCTGCACAGGGCTAACTCACTACGTGGTTGATCCCCATACGCGTATGCTAGGACTTGAAGCTGATCTTATGACCTAGAGCGTTAATTGTCCATCTTTGTTACACCAAATTCAATCGATAATAATAAATAACAATAATAAATGATAATAATAAATACAGAAATATTGATTAAATGCGGCTTTAAAAACAAACATCATTCAAAGGTGTTCAGGTTTTTTTGCTCCACCGTGTACAAGCCGAAAATTGACAGATACTTAACATATATTTTTTCAAATGTCTTTTTAACGCCATAATTTTCTGACAGCCCGGTATCGCGATCTAAAAAAAATTGTGCATAATTCGAAGTTACATAAAAAATAATAGAACAGCGATATTCTTCTTTTTTGTGGTGCTAATGGTGTGCTGACTCAATACTTGAGAAACTTTTGAAATTTTGCAATTCGTATATTCTTTTTTTGATCTGTCAAATCAAACTCTCAATTTTGATTATTTTCATAATATTGAGCTAAGTTGTCGAAATTATGAACATAATTATTAAACTGGAAAAATCATTCAAAATAAATTTGTATTATTTTCAATTTTATTTTAATCTCTTTATCGAAATTTACTCTAAATAATGAGCGTATTCAGGGTGACGGTGTTCAATGGTCGCAATGCAAAGCATTTAACTGCACAGAGGAAATAACCACAACAACTTCAACAACACTTGCACCTCCTTCTGCTTCTTCACCTACTATTTCTAGAATTTACGGTAGGGCTTGATTACAGACAAACTGCAGCACAAAATAATTTGGTAGGATAATCCATGATGTGTGCCACACAGAGTGTGCCCCTATTAGCAGCAGCAGTAGTGACCAATTTAGTAGTGGGAGTAGTCCAGATGACATAGCAGGTGTACTTCTCACTAAGCTAGTTTAAGCTGGGCCATCAATCATGGGTGAACGGGCACACAAAGTCTTTTGCACAAAAACATTAGTAATTAATCGTTAAAATTGTCAAAAAATTAATGTATCATTTTATTTTATATTTTTGTGCAAAAATTTTTTAGGCTTAGGCTTAGGCTTTTTTTGCTCATTTTATGGGGCGTAGCCAAAAATAACTTCACTATAGGATTTTAATCACCGTGAAAATTTAGAGTTGATTCGAAGTCTGACCTTAATTGGGACACGACCTAAAATTAAAACCTAAAAATATATTACAAAAAGTAAGCCATGGCGGTCACACCTAGTTAAAAAACACAAATTTTTTTTAACACGTTTGGTTTGACTCCAGTCTAAAACGTTTTAAGGTTTCTATTTCATCCAAAGTTCTTTTTGCAAATAAAAAAATAAAAAAAAAAGTGCTAAAATGTCGCCCGAAAAATAAGCTAGAAGCTTAAGCTATAAAATTCATTTGGCCAAAATGTATTAACAAATATTAACAAAATAATTAAGCATGTGTTTAGCATTAATGACACTGTCTACGTCCAGCTTTCTACTCATCTTACCTCTACTGATATAGACACTGAAATTATTATGGTAAGATTTTTATTTGTCGAAAATTAATCAATAAGTTTTACTTGCCATCAGTAGTTACTAAAAATAGCACCATTCATTAATTTGCCCTTCCAAATTCGGAGAATTCACCCATCCAGTGCTTAATCTTTCTCAATTATGCTATGTGGGGCGGAAAATAGTCTTTTGATCTTGCCAAATTTGCTGGAGCAGGCAAATGATGTGCTTTTAAATATAACAACTAAAAGCAGCGTAATTAATTAAAGACAGGCAATTTTGGTCATTAAAACATGATTAGTTTTGAGTATTAAAAAAAAGGTTTTTACATTATTGTTGTTCTTTAAAGAATTTAAAGAAAACCAAAAAGTTGATCATATCTCAGCTCTTTGACAAGACTATGAACAAATAGACTTTCGGCAAAAAATTAAATTCATGCAATAGTGTTAAAGACTTTTGTATGAAACTATTTGTATAAATTATTAAAAATTTTAGACATTTCCCGACCTCAACTGCCCTTGCAAAAAATCCCATTGTTCTTACACATATATGAAATTAAAAGATTGTATTGTGCAGCTTTATTTTTATTTAGCCTTTGTATATTTTTCTGTTTGAACCTATTTTTGCTTTAAATAAATTATTGACTTACCGTAAATTCTTTAATAACGGACACACTCTAATTAACGGACATGTGTGCTGAGGGGTTGAAAAATGAAAGGACACTCTTTAACAAACTGACACTCTCACTCTTATAAACGGATACCATGAAGTTTATTGAACAAATACAGCCAAAATTAATCATTAAACAACAAAATTTCATCTTCGCTAACATTTTCAAGGCTGTTTGCATCTTCCTCTTGTTCCATGCCTGCTTCTTCGTAGTCGTTACGGCCGTCGCGCTCTTTTCGTTGAGCTCGGATATCTTGAAGGATGTTGATTCCTTTTGCGCCGATGGATCCCTCAGGATTAAAGCAAGCAATTCTCCCATCTCCTTAGCCATTCGTTGGAATTGTGAGCGCACAGGCTGAAGAAGTAAAAGACATTGTTAGAAAGACAATCAAAAACAAACCTTTAAACGATTTTATGATGAGCTCCTTGGAGAGTTCATTCCACGACTGATATACCCAGCTCAAGACAAGTTCCAGCGCCGGAACCTTCGGATTGCCTGCCGCAGTGAATTGCTTATTGGCGTCGTTGGTAATCCAGATCGCGTAGTATTTTCGAATGCGCCCCTTGAATGGTTTGTTCCAGCTGACATCCGGTGCCTGAATAAAGAACTTAGGCAATAAAAAAAATAAATTTCTTACCTGGACGAATTTCGTACATCCACCTGGAATGTACGCTGCTTCTAGCTTCCCGTTATGCATCCAGAGTCACTATTAAGTGATTTGTGTCTAAGGTATGTGGGTGTGCGCATCTCAACCCCAAACCCCCGTTATGCATCCAGAGCAGTGTTATTTTGATATCAGAAAATATGATATAGAACTGATATGATATTGATATGATACTGATATCATATGATCTGATGAAGGACACACATCACTATCACATCACATCACATCTGGAAAAACTTTTTCATATCACATCTATATCATATCACCCTAAAATTTTTCAATGATCATCACATCAACATCACATCAAGCAAAAAATCAATTCCTGAATTCCCGCCAAAATTTTGTATGGGTAGTGTTACCTCAATTCTAAGTGACTCCCCCTTGTTCCCACAATCAATAAAGACTCTTATTCCTCTTATTCATATTGTCATTTCACCTTTTTATGACCAGGTCCTGAAAACAGGAATATTGGTTCATCATATCAGCATCACATCAGCCGGAAATTTTCCGATTATTATCACATCAATATCATATCAGTAAGAAAAATTTACTCTGCATCACATCAATATCATATCAGTGAAATAATTTTTTGAGCAATATCATATCAACTAATATCACATCAAGGCTATATCACATCAATATCATATCATCTGCTGAAAAATCTCAAAATAACAGTGATCCAGAGTCACTATTAAGTGATTTGTGTCTAAGGTATGTGGGTGTGCGCATCTCAACCCCAAACCCCCGTTATGCATCCAGAGTCACTATTAAGTGATTTGTGTCTAAGGTATGTGGGATGCATCTCAACCCCAAACCCCTTATGCATCCAGAGTCACTATTAAGTGATTTGTGTCTAAGGTATGTGGGT
>JAMRYI010001574.1:0-19334 GCA_029231635.1 Ditylenchus weischeri | reverse complement strand
TGCTCTTAGGCTTAGGGGTAGGCCAGCGTATGGAAGTTGTGACTAATAAGTGTTTTACGCACTTTCTGGGGTCTGGAACATATATTTGGGTGCTCTTTACTTAGGCTTAGGGGTAGGCCAGCGTATGGATTGTGACTAATAAGTGTTTGACGCACTTTTTCTGGGGTCTGGAACATATATTTGGGTGCTGTTTACTTAGGCTTAGGGGTAGGCCAGCGTATGGAAGTTGTGACTAATAAGTGTTTACGCACTTTTTCTGGGGTCTGGAACATATATTTGGGTGCTCTTTACTAGGCTTAGGGGTAGGCCAGCGTATGGAAGTTGTGACTAATAAGTGTTTGACGCACTTTTTCTGGGGTCTGGAACATATATTTGGGTGCTCTTTACTTAGGCTTAGGGTAGGCCAGCGTATGGAAGTTGTGACTAATAAGTGTTTTACGCACTTTTTCTGGGGTCTGGAACATATATTTGGGTGCTCTTTACTTAGGCTTAGGGGTAGGCCAGCGTATGGAAGTTGTGACTAATAAGTGTTTTACGCACTTTTTCTGGGGTCTGGAACATATATTTGGGTGCTCTTTACTTAGGCTTAGGGGTAGGCCAGCGTATGGAAGTTGTGACTAATAAGTGTTTGACACTTTTCTGGGGTCTGGAACATATATTGGGTGCTCTTTACTTAGGCTTAGGGGTAGGCCAGCGTATGGAAGTTGTGACTAATAAGTGTTTTACGCACTTTTCTGGGGTCTGGAACATATATTTGGGTGCTCTTTACTTAGGCTTAGGGGTAGGCCAGCGTATGGAAGTTGTGACTAATAAGTGTTTGACGCACTTTTTCTGGGGTCTGGAACATATATTTGGGTGCTCTTTACTTAGGCTTAGGGTAGGCCAGCGTATGGAAGTTGTGACTAATAAGTGTTTGACACTTTTTCTGGGGTCTGGAACATATATTTGGGTGCTCTTTACTTAGGCTTAGGGTAGGCCAGCGTATGGAAGTTGTGACTAATAAGTGTTTTACCTCTGGGGTCTGGAACATATATTTGGGTGCTCTTTACTTAGGCTTAGGGGTAGGCCAGCGTATGGAAGTTGTGACTAATAAGTGTTTTACGCACTTTTCTGGGGTCTGGAAAAATAACTCACCCGGGTGGGCTATTGAAAAATACGGTATACGACTTCAAAAAATTGACCAAAAAATTAAAAATCATCGAAAAGAAAAAAAATTGACAAACGTTTTGACATTTTTTTGATATAGTATAGAATACCCCCAAAAAATCAGACCTTCTAAAAATCGTTGTAACTGCCCTTTGGAACAACAAGTTTAGGCTTAGGCTTAGGGGTAGGCCAGCGTATGGAAGTTGTGACTAATAAGTGTTTGACGCTTACTTTCTGGGGTCTGGAACATATATTTGGGTGCTCTTTACTTAGGCTTAGGGTAGGCCAGCGTATGGAAGTTGTGACTAATAAGTGTTTTACGCACTTTTTCTGGGGTCTGGAACATATATTTGGGTGCTCTTTACTTAGGCTTAGGGTAGGCCAGCGTATGGAAGTTGTGACTAATAAGTGTTTTACGCACTTTTCTGGGGTCTGGAACATATATTTGGGTGCTCTTTACTTAGGCTTAGGGGTAGGCCAGCGTATGGAAGTTGTGACTAATAAGTGTTTGACGCACTTTTCTGGGGTCTGGAACATATATTTGGGTGCTCTTTACTTAGGCTTAGGGTAGGCCAGCGTATGGAAGTTGTGACTAATAAGTGTTTGACGCACTTTTTCTGGGGTCTGGAACATATATTTGGGTGCTCTACTTAGGCTTAGGGGTAGGCCAGCGTATGGAAGTTGTGACTAATAAGTGTTTTAAGCACTTTTTCTGGGGTCTGGAACATATATTTGGGTGCTCTTTACTTAGGCTTAGGGGTAGGCCAGCGTATGGAAGTTGTGACTAATAAGTGTTTACGCACTTTTTCTGGGGTCTGGAACATATATTTGGGTGCTCTTTACTTAGGCTTAGGGGTAGGCCAGCGTATGGAAGTTGTGACTAATAAGTGTTTTGACGCACTTTTTCTGGGGTCTGGAACATATATTTGGGTGCTCTTTACTTAGGCTTAAGGGTAGGCCAGCGTATGGAAGTTGTGACTAATAAGTGTTTGACGCACTTTTTCTGGGGTCTGGAACATATATTTGGGTGCTCTTTACTTAGGCTTAGGGGTAGGCCAGCGTATGGAAGTTGTGACTAATAAGTGTTTACGCACTTTCTTCTGGAACATATATTTGGGTGCTCTTTACTTAGGCTTAGGGTAGGCCAGCGTATGGAAGTTGTGACTAATAAGTGTTTACGCACTTTTTCTGGGGTCTGGAACATATATTTGGGTGCTCTTTACTTAGGCTTAGGGTAGGCCAGCGTATGGAAGTTGTGACTAATAAGTGTTTGACGCACTTTTTCTGGAACATATGGGTGCTCTTTACTTAGGCTTAGGGTAGGCCAGCGTATGGAAGTTGTGACTAATAAGTGTTTCACGCACTTTTTCTGGGGTCTGGAACATATATTTGGGTGCTCTTTACTTAGGCTTAGGGGTAGGCCAGCGTATGGAAGTTGTGACTAATAAGTGTTTCACGCACTTTTCTGGGGTCTGGAACATATATTTGGGTGCTCTTTACTTAGGCTTAGGGGTAGGCCAGCGTATGGAAGTTGTGACTAATAAGTGTTTCACGCACTTTTTCTGGGGTCTGGAACATATATTTGGGTGCTCTTTACTTAGGCTTAGGGGTAGGCCAGCGTATGGAAGTTGTGACTAATAAGTGTTTCACGCACTTTTTCTGGGGTCTGGAACATATATTTGGGTGCTCTTTACTTAGGCTTAGGGTAGGCCAGCGTATGGAAGTTGTGACTAATAAGTGTTTCACACTTTTCTGGGGTCTGGAACATATATTTGGGTGCTCTTTACTTAGGCTTAGGGGTAGGCCAGCGTATGGAAGTTGTGACTAATAAGTGTTTCACGCACTTTTTCTGGGGTCTGGAACATATATTTGGGTGCTCTTTACTTAGGCTTAGGGGTAGGCCAGCGTATGGAAGTTGTGACTAATAAGTGTTTCACGCACTTTTCTGGGGTCTGGAACATATATTTGGGTGCTCTTTACTTAGGCTTAGGGGTAGGCCAGCGTATGGAAGTTGTGACTAATAAGTGTTTTACGCACTTTTCTGGGGTCTGGAACATATATTTGGGTGCTCTTTACTTAGGCTTAGGCTTAGGCCAGCGTATGGAAGTTGTGACTAATAAGTGTTTTACGCACTTTTTCTGGGGTCTGGAACATATATTTGGGTGCTCTTTACTTAGGCTTAGGGGTAGGCCAGCGTATGGAAGTTGTGACTAATAAGTGTTTACGCACTTTTTCTGGGGTCTGGAACATATATTTGGGTGCTCTTTACTTAGGCTTAGGGGTAGGCCAGCATGGAAGTTGTGACTAATAAGTGTTTTACGCACTTTTCTGGGGTCTGGAACATATATTTGGGTGCTCTTTACTTAGGCTTAGGGGTAGGCCAGCGTATGGAAGTTGTGACTAATAAGTTTGGGGGGTATTCTATACTAGGGTCGATATTTCTTTATTTTAGAAAAAAAAATTTTCCAATTCCATTTTCAAACACGATTTGAGGTTTGTAGAAAAAACACTAAATATTGCTGATATCAGCTTTTAGCTGCGGTTTTTTGGCCCAAAAACGTCGGTATTCTGTTTTAATCCAGCACAATAGATGGCGAAGCTTTTTCGTGCTGCAAAAAGACTTTTTCTGCTGCCAATATTACGAACGAGTATTTCTCGGTGTTTTTCTAATCGTAATTTTTTATTTTTATATCAGCATTTAGGGCAGGATTATGGTATACCACATGTTCCCAAAAGTAAGTTTTGACCCTAATTCGAACGTTTCAGGTCGTAATTAGTACGAAAAACATGTTTTCCGGTGGCGGAAAGACATTTGCAAAAAAAAAATTTGACCGAAATCGACCAAAACCACAGGGTTCCCGAACAATTCAGTGCTCGCATTAGTGTTTAGGGGCCAAGGCTGACCCTTTATACACACCTGCCTTCGGCAGGCACCCTAATCAATAGGAAGCCCCTTTGGGGGTACATTGTTCGGCCAAGGCTGACCCTTTATACACACCTGCCTGCCTTCGGCAGGCATTGTTGAGGCGAAAGTGCTTTTTTATGCAAGAAACAATAACATTAGGCAGGCAGGTGTGTATAAAGGGTCACCTTGGCCCTAAACGCTAATGCGAGCACTGAATTGTTCGGGAACCCTGTGGTTTTGGTCGATTTCGGTCAAATTTTTTTTTTGCAAATGTCTTTCCGCCACCGGAAAACATGTTTTTCGCACTAATTACGACCTGAAACGTTCGAATTAGGGGTCAAACCCCAGTTTTGGGAACATGTGGTATACCACACTTTAGCCGCATTTAGCCCTACATCTCTTCTTTTTAATGAGCTATAGTCGACGCTCTCTCTCCTTTTTAAAATTTAGGTGTATCTTATAGAGAGCGTCGTGGGTCAAACTGGCAAAACTATTGTCGATTGCAAAAACGATCGGTAAAATCGGAATCCTTGCGATATTTCCGACTAGACTGACGAATCACATTTGGCAAAACATTTCAGAAATCAGGTTAAAAGGGGTGTATCCATACCTGCACGGGCGCCAGCGACAGGTGAAATTTCACCTTTTTTGGGCGCCAGGCGCCGGCGGCGCGCCCGGCGCCAGTTTGACAGCGGCGCCGATTTTTAGGAGACTTAGAGCCCGATCTTGAAAACTTTTTTTTTGATTAAAATAGTTTCTATGTTGCATTTTTTGTTGGATTTTGTTGCAGTGAACCTAGAGTAAACTTCATAGTAAATTTTTATTTCGATCATAAGAAAATCACATAATGAGTTCTTTTCCAGACTTAACGCCCGGCGCCGATATTCATATTTCAGGCGCTGGCGCCCGGCGTCAGATCAACTGTTGCGCTGAAAAAGCCCGGCGCCGATTTTTCCGAGCGTGCAGGTATGGGTGTATCTCCCATACCTGCACCTGTATCATCTGACTCTATCTATTTTTTTTTTAGGGATACCGCTTTTTATGAAACAACTCCTGTTTCATAAAAACGGGTATTTCTTAAGTTTTTCTTGACTACACGGTCTCAGTTGATAGCTCATTAACAAGAAGAGATACAGGGCTACATGTTGATATGAAAATAAAAAATTTACGATTAGAAAAACATCGAGAAATACTCGTTCGTAATATTGGCAGCAAAAAAGTCTTTTTGCAGCAAAAAAAAGCTTTGCCCCATAATAGATGGAGCCTAGTTGGTTTTACAATTTTCCAAATAATTTCGAATTTGTTTTAGTTGTTGTTGGTGTCAAAAGAGAAGTGTTTGAGTAGTTCTGAATGCCGCAGAAGTAGTAGTCAGCAGGCAGAATGTACATCGCATTCATCGGCTATTCTCCAGCTTCATTCCACACTCAAAGTTGGTTCGACCCTTTTTGATTAAAAATTTGGATTTTGCTTTGGAAAGACACATTTTCGGTTTAATTTACTATACTTAACTAATAGTTAATACTATTAGTTAACATAATATAGTTAACTATAGTTAACTAATAGTAACTAATAGTTAACTATAGAGTTAACTATTAGTTAACCATAGTTAACTATTAGTAAAAAATAGTTATAACTATTAGTTAACCACAGTTAACTATAGTTAACTATTAGTTACCTAACCATAATTAACTATTAGGTAACTAATAGTTAACTATAGTTAACATAGTAACTAATAGTTAACTATAGAGTTAACTATTAGTTAACCATAGTTAACTATTAGTAAAAAATAGTTATAACTATTAGTTAACCACAGTTAACTATAGTTAACTATTAGTTACCTAACCATAATTAACTATTAGGTAACTAATAGTTAACTACAGTTAACTAATAGTAACTAATAGTTAACTATAGAGTTAACTATTAGTTAACCATAGTTAACTATTAGTAAAAAATAGTTATAACTATTAGTTAACCACAGTTAACTATAGTTAACTATTAGTTACCTAACCATAATTAACTATTAGGTAACTAATAGTTAACTACAGTTAACTATACAATAGTATTTTGTGTCAAAAGATGATGATAAGGGGCCGAGCGGGACTGCGGGACAGGGGCATTGACAAAATTTCCAATTGAGTTGCATCCCGTCATTGTGTCTAGATTTTTACAGCTAAATATTCTTTAGTACGCCACCATAGATCTATTCATGTCAAAAAATATTTTTTAGTTCTCTAATGAGTTATTACATGCTTGTTTTGCTCAATATACTTATGGCTGGCTAAGTTTGAAAAGACGACGTCTTACTACAAACTGAATTTTTGCGTATCACACAAAAAATAAAGTCTGTATAGTTTACTTTTTTTAATGAAAAGAAAGAAAAAAGAAGTCTAGAACGGTGTTGTAAAGGCACTGGCCGGTGCTAAAGGTTTTGAAAGCTGCTGCTGGTGCAGGAAGTCCTTTCGAGAAATTCTTATCCTATTTTTTTAATAAATACCCTACATTTGGGTATTTACCTGGTAAATACCGGAAAAATAAATACCCGGGTATTTAAGCAACCCTAATTTTGACTCAATCATAAAAATTTCGAAAAAGGCATTAAAAAAAACTGCCTGTGGTTTTTGAACGTTGGCCACACGCCTGGTCTAAAGTTAGTCCACGCACCATTTTTTTATTCGCGCCTTGACTTTTTTTCAATTTTTTGATTGGTTTTCCGGCTAAATTAACCTATACCCCCTTCACTCAATTCAGCTTGGGGGACCAAGGCCATTTTGCCTTGGTCCCCCAAGCTGAAGGTGAAAGAAGGTCAAATAAGTGCTCCGGTTTTTCAGTTTGAAAAACACATTCAAGCCTGTCCTCACATTAGAACTAAAGTGCGCTGGCTAAAAATTGAAAAAAAAACTGGAAAATGTGAGTATTCAAAAAATTTTGCAGAATGAGGCAAACGGCATAATCCTTTTTAAAAAAATTTTCTTGTCGTAGTTTCTAGGTTTTCCTATAGAATACAGGCAAGATGGCGTCTATATTGTTTCTCTGACCACCCTCTGTGTATGATAACTACCAAAAACGGCTTGTTCAAATAGTCAAACTGTTGACTCACCAATTTTTTTCTCTTGTTTGCCTTGCTGCAAAGCATCACAAACTAATGAAAGCTAAAAATAATCGATTGTTTTCTCAAAAACCTAAATATTTGTGCTGGTCATCGAGATACTGACCCTCTACCACCAAATATCTACTGGAAAAGACCACGGAACATTTTTATTTTTCTCTTCCAAATTGTGTGTGTGTGAATGGCACCTGCTAAAAGAGAAAATTATGGCACACTCCGTGTAAAATATTTTCACTTTTTTATTTAAAGAATATTAGTAGGGGTCTAGGCTTAGGACCTTAGTCCTGATATCAAAAGAGTATCAAACTGCATGATATGATAGGCGCTCCAAATTTTTGTTTATGATTATTTTTAATTGCTGGCGCAAATTACCGTGTTTAACCTCTCAACAAAAAAAAGATTAGTCAAAACAATAAGAAGTTTTCATATATTTCTTCATTCATTACCCAAAACAAAAAAATCAGATAGTAAAGAGGTCAACAAAGCAAATAAAATGATTAGAGGAAGCTATTGAGCGAAACTATCAACTGAGCGTTCAAATAGGTGAATGATGTTTTGGCCCGCTTGTAGTTAGTCGCCATGCTTGAATAGCTGAAAATCCTTTCGATTGGTGCTGAAGTTGCCGGAATACAGAAAAATACTGGGTCGATATGATATGCATAATTTGATATGATATGGCCAAAAAATTACGGCCCTGATATGATATGACCGTATCATATCATATCAATGATATGCCCGATTTTTTGATATCATGGAAACTCTGGTCCTGATCGCTGGTCTATTTTTTGAATTGCTATCCCGGTTTGAAGTCCCGAATTGCAAAATTAGAAGTTCTTTTTTCGATTCTCGACCAGAACTCTGGTTTAATTTTTGTAAAAATCCAATTCCTGATTTCGAAATCGCCCTATTGTTTTTCCATATCCTGAGATTTTTTATATAAAAAAAAGAAAAACTTCCATTTAGTGACAACCTTTTTTCAACTTACAAGGGAACCTTCCGAACTGTGATTTCGCTCACAAATATTCTGGCTATGCCATCTTGTAGAGCATAGTTATGGAAGTGCAGTCTGTTTGGGCTGGTGAGAGAAAGAGTGGTGAACGCGGCGGCATCGTAATGTGCAAAAACTACAGTAAAAAGGCGTGTGAATTTTGTATTTTCAGTTAAATAAATTTCCTTAATTTCAGTTGATCCGGGCTCTTCTTTGTTTCACGCACTTTGTTATTGAGTATCATTGTTTCGATCGTGTTTAATAAAACGGTGTGGTTGCTGTTGCTATGTGTGTGTACAAGATTGCTATGTACAAGATGGCATAGCCAGAATATTTGTGAGCGAAATCACAGTTCGGAAGGTTCCCTTGTTAGAGGGCAAATAAAAATCGAGGTTTTTCTTTTTCATAGGAAAAAATCCTATGAATTTGACAAACGATTGGCAAAATTGGATATATATACGACCACACAAAATCAGTAAAAGCCTTCAAAAATTGAGGTAAAAGAGTGTCGTGCCCTGGGCGGGAGTCAACATGCAAGGGGGTCGCTGAATCGAGGTCCGACTGTATTCACTTTTTTCAAGTCAAACTTTATTTTCAGTGCTTGTCCAAATGCCACATCAGCCTGAGTCTAGTGCTGCTAGTGCTGGCTTCCTTGGCGGACTATGTCAGCTACAGAGTCAACACTGTCAGGATGCACGGTTAGTTGGTTGGCATGTCTAGTCATACCTCGTTTATCCAGCACCCCCAAAATTTCATTCCCACCTTGGGTCCGACACTTTTTTCAGCTCAATTTTCGAAATCTTTTGCTAAATGTGATTCACCAGTCTAGTCGAAATATTGCAAGGATTCTGTTTTGCCATTCGTTTTTTCAAAATTTTTAAATTTCGCCATAAAGACCCGCGGACCTCGGTTATCCGGCACCTGATTTTCAAAGGGTGCCGGATAACCACGTTCGCAGTCTTTATGGCGAAATTAAAATTTTGGAAAAACGACCGGCAAAAACAAAATCCTTGCGATATTTCGGACTAGACTGCGAATCACATTTAGCAAAAGACCTCGAAAATTGAGCTGAAAAAAGTGTCGGACCCAAGGCGGGAATTAAATTTTAGGGGATGCCGGATAAACGAGGTTTGACTGTATAGTTACCTCAGCGCATCAATTCCTCAAGTTTTTCAATTTCCTTGCAGGTCTGGCAGAGTGTTGTGCATTCTACTTCATACTGATGGGGTAATCATACGAAATTTAGTAATTCTCATGCATAGTAATCTTGGTTGGTGTGTAGTGTGATAGGCATCTTCGGGTCGGCCAGCCATCGCCGAGGTCTGATCATAGCTTTTATGCTGATGGGATTGCATGGAGTCATAATTGTAGGCTTGCAGTCACTTTTTTTTAACTAGCGCATGGATTTAATTCTTAGTTTGCTCCAATGATAATAATAGCATCTTCTTTTGATATCCACTTTTACAAGGTCAGCTACTCTAAAAACTCATCCATGTATTACGTTTTAAAATTTTAGAGAGAATGCTGGGGATCCTGCGACTGGCACCTTTTATCAGCAAGCATTCCGAAAAATTCTCGCTGTCAAATTCTATGTGGCGACAATATAGACAGCAACCAAAAGAGGTGGGTTAACGGCAGAGCTCTTGTTGAGCATTTTTGAGATATTGGGTTGGTGCATAATTAACGTTGGTTTTTTTTATTTGCACACTATTCAACAACAACCCAAATACAAGTCCGCCTATAACATTTCTGAATATTATTCTGGAGCGTATTCACCCTCTACATCAATAACAGCTTCCCATTTGCTCGGTAGCCGATCAATTCCGCGAGCGAAGAAGTGAGCATTTTTTGACGTAATCCACGCTTTAATATCGGCCACAATTTCTGATTACGTCAAAAATGCTCACTTGTTCGCTCGCGGAAATAAGCTATGTAATGCAGAGGTGAATATCAAGAATATTTGTTATAGGCGGACTTGTATTTGGGTTGTTGTTGAATAGTGTGCAAATAAAAAAAACCAACGTTAATTATGCATTAATTATTATATAAAATACATTTGAATAAAAAAAAAGATTTTGGGAGCAAAATAAAAAAATATTTGTCAAATCTCGGAATATTCTTTGTAAAAAAACTTTACGGTCGGCTTTTTTGACTCGCGAGCTTTTTTAAGAACCCGTTTTGTCAAAGCCGGTGTCGGTTTGCCCCAGACCTGGTTTTCGGCTGATTTTTGACATGAATGAATACTTATAGCTATACGTAGAGAGAAGTACCGAAAAAACTGGCCTTATATCTAGTCAGATTCTAGTCTCTGTTCACTATGTTCTCAACATATTTTTGAAGACTGGTCTTAGTCAAATTACCACCCATTTTGTGGTTTATTTTATTAGCTACAAATTGAGTGGTAACTTGCTTGAGAAAAGTATCGGCTCTATTTAAGAAGAGGTACCATTTTTTGCCTTGGTCCCCCCTATTGATTTTTTTTCAAGCCGCGGGCATACAAATTGTGTTTCTTGAGGTTTGTTTGTATGTGAAATGATATATGCTAAGCCTAAAGGCTAAGCCTAAGACCTAAGCCTAAAGTAAGGTTAGCATGGTGGTCGTGAGTCTGAAAACTTGAAATATTGGGTAATGGGGTTAGTATGCCTGAAAAGTAGAAATTGTTTTGAAAAACTTATTTCTACTTCAGCCATACAACACCCATCCACAAAAATTTCTACTTTTCAGGCATACTAACCCCATTTACCCCAATATTTCAAGTTTTCAGACTACGACCCCATGCCCCAACCTTACTTTAGGCTTAGGTGTTAGGCTTAGCCTTTAGCAGGCTTTGCAAGCTTAGCCTTTAGGCTTAGGATATATCATTTCACATACAAACAAACCTCAAGCACAATTGTATGCCAGCAAAATCAATAGGGGGTCCAAGGCAAAAAATGGTACCTTTTCTTAAATAGAGCCAAAGTATCGATAAGTGCGTCAAAAAACAGTGCGTAAAAGGTAAAATGTCAACTGAAACGAGTTAGGGGGTCGACTGGCCACGGTTTATGAACTCGAGCCTTTTATATTTAGGTATAGGCGCAGGGTAGGCCAGCGCATGTTAGGACGGGCTCGAACGTGTGGCCCAACCTGATAAAAATCAAAATTGGGGTGAGTTCGAAAATCGTGGTTGGTCAATCCTTACACGGCGAAATACACGATTTGAAATCTTGGGTACTAGCCCAAACCTAGCCATTAGCTAGGTAAATTTAATGCTAAATTTCCTACTGAGTTCTCTAACAGGGTTCGCATTGCCTTGTCGCTGTGTGCAGCATACTCCGGCTCTTTCATCAGCATGACAACATCAATGGCAAAGCGGTCGACTAGCTTGATGATACATCCCACATTCTCCGCTAAAATTCATACAGAGTTTATCAAGAAATGTTCACACTTTTAAACGGCCATAACTTTTTTCTAGACCGTTTTTTTGATATTTGAAATCTGTTTTTACAGATCGATTCAGAAAATAACCGTAGTTCCTCTAATAAGCGCCCTCCCTAAAATTCGGAAATTCTTCAATTCATTCTCCGCCTTTTATACCAGGTTTTTGTTTTTGAACGAAATATATGTGATACAGTCAAACCTCGTTATAAGGACACTCAAGGGACCGACTAAACGCCGTCCTTATAACGAGGTGTCCTTACATCGAGGGTCCTTATAACGAGGTTTGACTGTATATCGAAATGTAGCTGGGAATCTGGGCTACATTTTGGTATACAACATATATTGCGTTCAAAAACAAAAACATGGTGTAAAAGGCGGAGAATGAATTTGAGAATTTCCGGATTTTGAGAAAATACAGTATACAATTTTTTGGAATATGCTCAAGTATTTTTCTATTCGCATTGTAATGATTCCGTACTGTCATTTCGATGGTGTCTAAAATGTCACAAAAATGCAAGTGAAATGGCACTAACAGTGTATTGAAATGGTATTGTAAACATTGAAATAATCATTGATGCCAGCCTTGATGGAGCCGAATTTTTAATTTTGTCAGCCTTTTCTGATTTTGTGATTTAAAAAAATATCCTCAAAATATTCCGGAACTCTGGAAAATACCGAAATTTTGTTCAGTATGGCGAAACTTTTGGCAATACCTGGAAGGAGTTATATCGAGTCCTCTCAAAAGTGGATTTTGACCACTTTTTCGAACGTTTCAGGTCGTAATTAGTACGAAAAACATGTTTTTAACAATTGGGAAACACATTTGGGAACAAATATTTTTTTCGGCTTTTGACCAAAAGTAAACCTAAAGACTAAAAACGTGCTATACCATAACAAACCACAGGCTGGCTTATATAATATATATATGAATGAAAGGACATGGGCACACTCTCTCGGATTCTTTCCAGGGGGAGTTGTCGCCGTGTAGCCTGCCGTCACCCCTCGCCCGGAAGGGGTCACACCCCTCGGAAGGGGCGAGGGGTGACTGCAGGCTACACGGCGACAGCGCACCCTGGATACAAATCACTGGGCTGGGTGCAATATGGGTTCATTGCACACTTTTACTTTTGTATGCGGCAGAGCCCCATGTGGTTTATGCTCCCCACGACTAAAATTGTTCATTTTTGTAGAGTTACAAGGGTTTTGAGCAAAACAATTGTTTTAAAAAAATATAAGGTTTAAGCCAATCTTGCATTTCGGGCAGAAATACTGACCTTCTTCTGATGGATGCCTGCAGCGTAAAAACGCACTAATTACGCACTAATTACGACCTGAAACGTTCCAAAAAGCGGTCAAAATCCACTTCTGAGAGGACGCGATACAACGTACTTTAGCCCAATACCGTACCGAAGTCGAATCATCTCTAAAGTGAGTTTTTGGAATATTCGCGAAAATTTTTGAGAATATTCATTATATATTTCTTTGATTGGTGAGACGGATTTTTCACAAATTTCTACTAAAAATATATTCGTGGTGATTTTAGCTCGATGAGTCGTCTGGGAACAGACTACCGGTTAGATGCTGGTCTCATCACCCTAGCTATTATGGAAATGCTTCTTTCTCTAGCCACTACAGCTTTGTGTTTCAAAGAAGTGTTTGGGTGGAGAATGCGCAAGGCCCAGGAGGTCAGTTAGCAAAACCACATTTTAGACTACACATCATCATATTTTCACAAATAAATTTAGTTGCAGGCAGTGAATGTGGAAATGCAACCATTGCACCACAATGGGAACGTTCAGGAACAAGCAGACCAACCACCCAAAATCGGCTAGTTCTTTATGCCAGAAGTTATATTTAATGTATAGTTGTACATAACTGGTCAGCGCTGCTGTTTTACTCACTACTACTACCAATGTTAAAATTATATTTACAATTCCACATTTAATAAACTCCAATCTAATCCATTTCAATCGAGTAATTACAGAGCAGTGCTCTAAAGCTTCGTGCACATACTGCGACTCCGACCACGACTACCTATGTGAACACAAAAGTCGGAGGCAGAGGCACAGGTGTTCACATATTGTGACTCCACCTCCGACTGCACCTCCGACTCCTACTTTGACTCAGACTACCTATGTGAACACAAAAGTCGGAGGCAGAGGCACAGGTGTTCACATATTGTGACTCCACCTCCGACTGCACCTCCGACTCCTACTTTGACTCAGACTACCTATGTGAACACAAAAGTCGGAGGCAGAGGCACAGATGTTCACATATTGTGACTCCGCCTCCGACTGCACCTCCGACTCCTACTTTGACTCAGACTACCTATGTGAACACAAAAGTCGGAGGCAGAGGCACAGATGTTCACATATTGTGACTCCGCCTCCGACTGCACCTCCGACTCCTACTTTGACTCAGACTACCTATGTGAACACAAAAGTCGGAGGCAGAGGCACAGTGTTCACATATTGTGACTCCACCTCCGACTGCACCTCCGACTCCTACTTCGACTCAGACTACCTATGTGAACACAAAAGTCGGAGGCAGAGGCACAGGTGTTCACATATTGTGACTCCACCTCCGACTGCACCTCCGACTCCTACTTTGACTCAGACTACCTATGTGAACACAAAAGTCGGAGGCAGAGGCACAGGTGTTCACATATTGTGACTCCACCTCCGACTGCACCTCCGACTACTTCGACTCAGACTACCTATGTGAACACAAAAGTCGGAGGCAGAGGCACAGGTGTTCACATATTGTGACTCCACCTGACTTTGCACCTCCGACTCCTACTTCGACTCAGACTACCTATGTGAACACAAAAGTCGGAGGCAGAGGCACAGGTGTTCACATATTGTGACTCCGCCTCCGACTGCACCTCCGACTCCTACTTCGACTCCGACTACCTATGTGAACACAAAAGTCGGAGGCAGAGGCACAGGTGTTCACATATTGTGACTCCGCCTCCGACTGCACCTCCGACTCCTACTTCGACTCCGACTACCTATGTGAACACGAGTGTTCACATATTCGCCCCGACTCCCACTGAGCCTCCGACTCTTGGGTGTTCACATATAGTAGTTGCAGTCGGAGGCGCGCCGACTACTCGATTTTCGCATATCAAACATGTTTGATTTTTTTTCTTTTCTAAAATTTTTTTTGCATAGTTTGATGTTCCAAAGGTAAAGTGAAAAACCAGTTTCCAGAGCTAAACAGAGCTATTTTCAATAGTTTGACGAGTAAAATCAGCTAGTTTCGAAATAGTACGACTTTTACCTTAAACTACTCCAAACGTCCCAACATCACCATAAATTAACCCAACCATTTTGAAAATTTAATTATCTAACATATTGTATCTGAAACCATTTAAAACCACTTAAAACCATTCAAAACATCCCAAACCAAATAAAAACACCTCAATCCCATTTTAAAACACTCTTAAAGTCGCAAACCGCCCTAAATCACTAATTATTTGTCTGCTTTTTGCTGAAAGAGCTACTTTTACAGTGCCCAAGAAAATGCTGCTGGCATTTTTGGGGGTTTTTACTTTATGAAGATCCACCATCTTCACTGAAATTAATCCCACAATTTTTCAAAAGTATAGCACAAATTTATTAATGGCATCAAATTTATTTACAATGATCATAACAATCAAACAGTTAAAACGACTTTAAGCGTAAGTATTGAGAATGTTTGAATGACTTCCTTGGGCTTTAGCTTGATCACGAACTTGATGAAGCCAAGAGAAAATTCTGCTATTGGAATCAATCGAAGATTTCATTTCTGGGCGGCTAAAACAGACAAATAATTATCAATCCCAAAATCTAAAAACAAAACATGACATCAGCATGCGGTTGAAATGCCAAATTGGTACAAAGTTTGAGATACAAGTTTTCGTTAAAAAGCGAGGAAAATGTTCTGGAAACGGTTTTTGACACAATTAGATCTAAAGAAAATTTGTAAAAATCAACAGGGTGACCAAGGCAAATTATGTTTCGCCCATTTTTGGACATTTGTCCAAAATGGGCGAAAAGTCTATGCACCTTTCTAGAAGGTACTTGTATGCATTATTCAGTAGTTTTTACCACGTTCTTCTCACTATACATAACAAAAAGAGCCTCTATATGCGTTTTATGATTTATAGTCTTGCTCGAAATCATAATGTAAATCCTAATGTAAGTCTGTGCATGTATCTCTAACTCTCAATAGGGGAACCTCAGGAACCATAAATATTCCGGTCCGGTCATCAACACTAATAAGTTTGAACACAATGTCAAAAATTATGATTCTGAGTCTTGTGTAAATATCAGGCTCGCTTCTATGTCCCTTGCTGTAAAATGCAGTCATAGAAGAATAACTATCTGGACTAGGGTTGTTAAGCCGAAAAGCCGAAACGTCATTTTTTTTTGTTTAAAACTGCGTTTTGATCTATGTTGACCAGTGTTGTAAAAAACTAAAAGCTGGCACCGGCACCGGCACCAGCACCGGAGATACCGCTTGGCACCTGCACCGGCACCGTCTTAAAACACCGGTGCTGCACCGGTGCCGGCACCGACCACTTGAAATGTTAGGTAAAAAACACTTTTTTGAAAGATGTCGTAAGAGACAGCAAAATGCGCGAAAATGCAAAAATTTTGTTTTAATGAAGGTTGAAAACGTCATGCAAATATGGCAGCAATAAAATTAGACAACAGTTAGCGAAATGTAATTTATTATAATTAATTAGAACTCTTTTCTAGTTAGTTACCGGTGTGTCTTTTTATCATTTCGACGATGTCCAACTAACAACCATTATTTTCTGTCTTGATGAATCGCTAATATGCCTACGATTCTTGTGATAGCTATGAAGCATACCCTAGTCGTCACAACGTCGTCAGTCAAAGAGAGTGTTTTTCCAGCTGCATGAATTCCTTTGTTTATCTCTATATAGTATTAGGCGGCTCTGTGACGCTCCATTTGTCACTTTGTTCGAAACGCGATTCATCATACTTTTGTGGACACAACAGATCTAGGCCATTCGATAGCCCTAACTAAGGAAGATCAGATACGTGTTGGTTTTTTCACATCGCCTTATTGGACAAAAAAAATTGCCAAATCGGATAAGTTTATTTTTGGATTTACATTCAGTTTTTGTTCGAATTTACGAATGTTTTAAATTGGCGCAAATAATCAAGCTGATATTAAAAATTTATAGCTTAAACAAATGAGCCTAAGGCGCCAGTCCAAACTAGTGCTGTAATAATGATATAATGACTGGATTCTTCGCTTGGTTGAGTCAGTAGCTAAGCAGCTGTTTGTCAATGCCGTATATTAGGGTCTCTCCTGGTTGTCCGATAAACTCGTGACTGGTGGGACGGAGAAGAACATTCAACAGAGCCTACACCACCCCAATGACCAAAGCTGAGTGAAAACTCCACGTAATAGAAATCTTGATTCAAATCATAAACATGGAAAATTGAATCGGCATCTGTAAACAATTTCGTTTATTATACTTTTAAGTAACATCCTGTCGTTTTTACAAATAAAAGCTTAGCTTTCTCAAAATTGATCACAATTTTTAACAGAAACAGGATAAAAAAAATACGGTACCACCTCAAAAAAATTCGCGCACCGGCATTCTCGTGCACCGGCACTGACCTTGGCACCCTCGGTACCAGGTGCCGTACTGGTACTGGCACCGGTGCCGGCACCTGCTTTTGTAACACTGATGTTGACATCGAATTTTTTTATAAAACCTTACAGTAAAAATAGCCGACCACTGGGGGCAATCCTTATTTTTTACCTACTTTTATTTATAAGTTTGGTTTAAAACTATTCTCACGCTCTTAGCTAACCAACAAAATCGTCAGCGCAAGGTTCTACACCTACTAAACCTCATTTACAGGATAAATCCTGCTGAATTTCCGAAAATCGATGGGTTTTTGGGGTTTTTCTTTGACTGGTTTAATTTATATTTTATCGCTTTTTTCTACAAGTCACACGTTTCATACACTAAAATGTAGCCAAGATTCTGGGCTTTCAGTCGAGCTATCATACAGAGGAAAAACAAACTCGAGTCATGATTAATATTCGAAAACATTCAACAATGCCCAAATCCTTGCCAGCCTAACCAGGGCTGTTCCAGAACTTTTCAGTATTATCCTCGGAACTGACGTTTTCTTGCAATTTTAATTTACATGACCATTTACGATCAAAATATAGCTCTGCGTCTTGGCGTAATTTTCAGTATATGATTGTAAATGATCATGTAAATTAAAATTCCAAAAAACGTCAGTTCCATAATAATACCTAAATCCTACCCCTCAATAGTACTCTTTTCTTCGTTGGTCAAACCTTGCCAAGTTACTTGTATTTCTAAAGTGATTAAATAATATGCAAATTAGTAACATGCAAGGGATACGTATTATTATATGATACGTATTTTTCACGTATTACCACTTAATGAGTAGTCATTTTCATGTAAAAGATGAAAAATTTAAGAAAAACCAGCACTTTGTACTGAAATTTCGAGTGTGACTACAACCTTCAACCATTATAACCATATTGTAGCCCTAATATTTTTCACTCACCAAGTGATTTTTTTGCTATAAAATCAAGTGAAATAACAAGGCAAAACACCGAACAAAAATAAATAGGTGAAAAATCAAATAAAAGTTTCAAACCAGAATCGAAAATGCGACTTCAAACAATTAAAACGGTACATTTGAATCATTCGCAATACAAAATGTACTCCCCCTTCACAGACGTTATAAACGAATCTGGTACAAAAAAAGATTTGTTTATTGAAGCGTCACGAAAACCAAGCGAAGAAAAATTTAAAAAAACCTAGCAACATTAATTTCAATAACTATAAATGTTTTTCCGATTTCCCTATCAAATTTTTTAGCAAGGTTCGAATTGTAACGACATTGAGATCATTATACTCTGGCTCTTCCATTAGAATCTTCAAGCTCTCGACGGATTTGTATTGAGCGATGCAAGTATCCTGTAAAAGACCGGTTATTAAAAAGGTTTAACACCGGCAGCCAAAAAAATAACCATAAGTTTCTGTAAGCCGTACTCCTGAGCAATCAGCATCTTTTGGCATTTGAAAAACAAGCATTAGGCGAACCTATCAAGAACTGCTCACACCGCTTCAAGACTACATCCATGGCAAAGCGGTCAGCTAGCATAATAATACACCCCACATTCTTTGCTAAATGTCATATTAAGAAGATACTTGGAAAATGGAAAATAGCTTACATGAAATAGTCTCTTGCAACGATGGATAAATTGCCTGAAGAAGTTGACAGAATTCAGCAGCATCCAAATCCCCCATAGATATTTCACTGCGATCTTTCTCCACAAAGTCGCCGTTGAATAGCTTATTGAAAAATTGTGAGTGAACGGACAACAACTAAATTTTAACATCAGAGTGAAAAGCAAGGTGAACAATCGAATGGAAGTACCCCTTATTGACGTGAATTCTTTTCCCATCAATCAGAAGCACACAGTCCGAAGGGAAAGAAGTCGAAGAGCAAAACTTGTTCACCAGTTCCTGAGATTGACTAAACGTAAAGAGTAAAAATATCAAACGGCTTAAATCAGGTACTACTTAGCGTCATTAGTTCCGTAGATTTTCAAGTCGACTTCTACCGTAAGAGTTGCATCATATCTGAGCTCAGAAAACTGGTTCCAAGTCATAATTCCGTCATAGCCAAACTGTTCAAACTCATTAGAAGCTTTTTGGAAGCGATGCGTGAACTAAGAGAAAGTTATAAGCAAAC